>PVJI01006652.1:0-84474 GCA_004026765.1 Micronycteris hirsuta | reverse complement strand
ACCAAGCACATGTAGGAACAGGGCTTTGAGTCTGGTAAGGAGCAGCTGCCCTGTGCTGGTGCCTCGAACACTAGCTGTGATCATCTCGGAAGGGAGTGTATGCCTCATCACTGTCCCTGTGGTGGGGGGATCTGGGACCCCATGGGCTGGCTTTTTTCCCTGTATGTGACTGGCATCCTGAAGGTCTTCTGTAGGGTCTGGTTCCCCTCATGAGTTTTCCCTTTCCCCAGGGGGCTGTGGAAACCCCTGGCCAGCATGGAGCAAGAGGGGCCAGCCCTGGCAGGAACTGTGTGGTTCCCCTTCCTAGTGTTGGGTCATTGGAAGAGGGAGGAGCCAGGAGACAGGTCTGGGACAGGGCCGTTCCCTCCACCCTTCTCTGGTGGTGGGAAGTCAGTCATGGGCCCTGCCTGGAGCTCCTTGTTGGCGCTGGTGTCTGGGTTTCCTTGGAAACCCAGGGCCTGGTGGAGCCATTTCACATAGGCTTTGGTTTCACCTACAGAGACAAGGCAGGTGGACAGAGAAGTTGGAAACAGGTGCAGCCTAGGCCTGAGGTCCCACAGACAGGTGTGTGTGACCTGAAGAAGCCCCTGCTTTCCCCCTTGGTCACCATGGGAAAGTGGCCTTGTCTTAGGGAAAGGCTCCTTCTCTCCTGTCTGGCTAACCTAGGTCTAACCCCACTGGAGACCCGATGCTTGTGGGGCTTCATTAATACAGTGATCCCTCACCTATTGCCGGAGTTACGTTCCAGAGACTCCCGCGATAGGTGAAAATCGTGAAGTAGCGGCGTTATATTTATTTTATTATTTATATATATTTTAAGGCTTTATAAACCCTTCCCACACTCCTATAAACCTTTCCGGCTCTCTTATTAACCTTTCCCACACTCTTATAAACACTTCATATGCTCTTAAACACTTTCTACACTCTTAAACCTATATAATTTTAACAACATATAAAATTCTATATGGGTACTCACCAGTGAAGTATACTACAACTTGATTGATGAAGATCATGAATTATGTAGCTGTGCAGTACTGATGGCAATGAAGGTGATGACGATGAGATGAATGTACTGCACAGCCAAGAAGAGCATTGCAGCTCTTCTGAAGGCACCACTTCATCAGGCGCTTCATCAGGTGGTGCAGTGTCTTCACCCTGGGCCGTAACTTCTATTTCCGGTAAAAGTGTAGGGGTAACTTATCTCTTCGTCCGAGTGATGAACATAGTTATGGGGAGTTGCTGGCACTGCTTTTTCTTCTGAGTGAGAAGGTTTTTATAAACTGACATGCCACTCTCGATTTTATTTACGAAGAGCAACGAATGAAGCATCTGGGAGTCCCATTCTTCAGCCACTTGCTGAAGTTCTTTGGCCATTCTGACCCTGGTTGCAAGACGATCGTGTGTTAGACGAATACTCCTCCTCTTCTCCAACTCGTAGTTCATCTTGTTCCTCATCCTCTTCTTCACTTGCTTACTCCGTCATCTCCATCAGGTCTTCGTCCATCAACAGTTGTGAGTGGACATCTGCAGAGGCAGCTTCTCCATGCAGAGAAACTCTCTTGAATCCAAAGCATCTCTGAAATTTGTCCAACCAGCCCTTGTTGGCACTGAATGGGGTCGGTCTGGTGGGAGAAGCACTTGACGGTCCTGCTTCTGCATCGTCGTCCTTGTCTTCATCCTCATCACCGTCGTGAACATCTGTACTTTCTGCAAAACTATTATAAAGTTTCTTGGCCTTCGTCCGGATGGTGTTGGTATCCAGCGAGATATTCTTCTGCCTGCAGTCATTTATCCACAGGGCCAGTGCAGACTCCATCCTCACAATGGCCTTATTGTGGGAAGTGACCACCCTCTTTGCAGTCTTGTTAAAAGTCATTGTTGCCATAGACCTAATATTCATCTCATCTTTCTTTATGTAGTGAACAGTAGATTCGTTGATCCCATAATGGCGGCCTACAGCTGCGTAGCTTTTGCCTTCCTTTAACATGTCGAGAAGTTCCACCTTTTCTTTGATGGTAAGCATATTCCTCTGGTGCTTGGGTTCACTGCCAGAAGCCTTAGAAGACACAGAACATTTGGGTGGCATCGTAGGGCTTGAAATAAATTCAAACTTTTATGAAAATTTCACAAAAACACAACACCGCAGAGCAACACTACATGCAGCAATCAGACATCTATGTGAAGTGGACAAGGAGAGATGCTGAAGGTGTGGGCACAGTGCAGGAGAGCAAATAGACTGATGCCACGGTCACTGAGCCAATCAGCGCCCAGGATACAGAACGCAGTGCTGTGGTTGGTTGCCTTCCATTCCATCATCCAGTAGTGTGCCATGTACTATCTCATGTTGGCAAACTTGTGCAAGTGGTAGTGGCGTACTGCATTTCCATTGTGTACAGTACGGTATTCACCCGCTGATGAAATATATACTGTACTTTATTTTGATGTAATATTCTTTTAATATGTTTGAATTAACATTTTTATGTTTTTTAAATTTTTTAGGCAAAAATAATTAAAATCATAAATATTATATAAATACCTATATACTGCAAAATCCCGCGATATAGTGAAAACTTTGCGATACAGAATTAGATATATATTTTTTTAAAAACCCGTGATACAGTGAAGCCGCGATAAGTGAACTGCGATATAGCGAGGGACGACTGCATATGCTAATGGCAGTGCTGGGGAAGTTGGCTGTCTTCTCCTCCACCCTGGGAGGCTGGGCAGGGGCTCCACATTGCAGAGAAACAGAGGCTCAGGGAGGGGAAGTTACGTGGCAGACACACAGCTGATGTGGACTGTGCTGGTCCAATCACAAGCCTGTCTCTCACTTGGGAGAATAAAATGTATATATATTTAAAAATAGGGTTATTTGATGCTGCCATGAAGGGCCAGCAAAGTTCACCAGCTTAGTGCAGTCCTAGGGAACCCTCACCTCACCCATTCCCCTTTCTTCTGCAAGATACAGGAGCGCCAGCTTTGATCCGGGCGAGGCCGTGGGCTGAGCTGAAGCTCGTCTGGCTGCCTCCTGCCTCTGACACTGGAATACAGGCCCTCCTGTTCTTTTACGTGCTGGCCTTGCACGGCGGGCTTGGACGGTTATCTTTTAGGTCGGGAGCACTCTTTAGAATGTCCAGTTTACAGATGGTGACACTGAGGTGATGAGCGATTAAGTGATTGGCACTAGGCTACCCAGGGAGGATATAGAGCAAGTCCTTAGGACCCTGGGGCCAGGAGACCGATTGAGATAGAGAGAGTCCTTCTCCCTTTTTAGTTATAATGAGGTTCTAATGATCATCTCCAGCGATTTTCAATGGTGTGCTGCAAGAATTTTTAAAATGTGCAACACCTGACTATTGAGTTGGGCACTGACTTCTTTTTCCTTAGATCGTCAATAAAAATATGGCAACAGCCAACATAACAATAGCCGTCCAGTGTGGATGAATCAAAATTATACCTATTTTTTTATCACATCGGCAAAAAATATATTTTTGGTGTGCTGCAGAATTTTCGTGATAAGTTTATGTGTGCCCTGGGATGAAAAAGGTTGAAAATCACTGATTGTTACCTTTAACTTGTGTTGCAGTGACAATGTGTTTTTTCTCCAGAAACTTTCACGTGTTTTATCTTGTTTCATCATAAAAAATAATTTTGTGATAAAGGCAGGACAGGTGTTTATTATCTCTGTATGTGCATATGTATCTTTGTACACACACGTGAATGCGTACATCTCTTAGGTAGCTGTGTGCACACTTGTGTGGCTGTGAGAGTACATGCATGTGGGGCATGTGACCATGTATGCATGTTGACAGTGTGCATGTATGCCCGAGAGCATGAGTGCGACTCTGTATGTTGCTGTATGTTGTGTGTGCTCTGTGTGTGCCCGTGCATGCCTGTGCGGGTGGGACCTGGGCACACACACCACTTGGCTGAGATCAGAGAGGAGGCGAGAACACAATGGCCCCAATGTGGTTGCGATCGCTGGGAGACAAGGTTTCATCTCTCTCTTGGAGATTGATTTTGCCTGGGGAAGACGCTCTAATTCCTGTGACTCACTCGTTAGAGGAGTTCAAAGAAGCCAGGTGGCGGGAGGGCGTCTGGGATTGCAGGTGTCAGAGTGATTCGCTCATTCTGCTCTGATAATTAATTTATTCTTCAAGTCAGTCTTTTTTTTTTTTTAATCAGAGTTCTTAACCTTTTCTGTGCCACGGGTGCCCCTCCCCAGAGGAATGCTGTAAGTGCCTGTGTAACCATACACAGAAAACCAGTTGTACTGACTGCAGCAAGCCAATGTCAAAGGCACTGCTCCTGCGTTGTAGCCACACACGTGCTGGCGCCACTGGCCAGGGCAGGGGCTCGGAGGGTGACCTTTAATGCAGTGCTGTGGTGAGCAGGTGTGGACACATGTGTGAGTTGTGCTGGTGGCAGGCTCACAGGCATTGGGACTTGATGCTCACGTTCATAGCTGATGGAGACACCGACTTCCAGTTCCAAGAGAACAGATAAGAATTTATTTTTTCTATTAGTTTATATAGACTTGCTTTAATTGGAACTTATAAATTATTTGGAAGCTGGAAGCGACCTTACACTCAGTGCAGTTTTTCTTAAACCTGTCAGTGCATCAGAAATAGCCATAGAACTTTTTTAAAATGTGGCTATTTTGTTCCTCATCCTCCACCCAGATCCACGGAATCAGGATCTCCGGAAGGCTGAGGAATGCCTTCAGAGGCTGTTGGTGCTGCCAGTCCCTCTGGGTGGTGCCGAGGCCCCCCGGGAAGGTGACCTGTGTGCAGACTCTTGATGGAGAGGGGGCTTCTGATGGCTTCAGGTCCACGTTTCCGCCTCCCTTAGCAGAACCCCAGAAGTGCCATCGCATCCCCTCCTGAGAGTTGTCTGGATAAGCTGGAGTGGTGTGAGGTTCTGAGGCCCCTGTTAAGTGCTGTGTTCCCAGCTCCTCTTGTCCTCGAGCCTTTTGCGTGGTTGTGAGACAACCCAGCACAGACCGTCAGGCCCTCCAGCTGAGCTCTGGGGGCCCTGAACCGGGTCCCCCTGCTGTCCCCAGCTGGCCTGTGGGGCCCAGGTAAGGCTGTTGACAAGGCTGAGACATCTGCCTCTGATTGGAAGTTCTTCTGAGAGTGAAAGTGGCTGCCTAGGACCCTGGCCGCCTGGTGTTTACCCAGAAATTGTGCTAATCCCACTAATTCCTGTGATTTACACAGCCTCTGTCTACTGCCTTCCTCTTCTGGAAGGGGAGGAGAGAGGAGTGGATGGCAGTGGCTCACCTGCAGAAAATGAGGCCTGTGGCACAGGCTGGGCACTGCAGGCCCCCCCTGGCTGGGTCGGCCCCCTCAGGCCTTCCTGGAACCCCAAGGTGCTTCCTTCTATGTGCATATCTGTTCCTGGGCCACAGAAAGGAGTCTGGGTAGTGGGAATCTGAATAAATTTACTCCTCCTTCACACGCTTTGCTCGCCTAGTCCTGTGGCGGCCTCGCCCTGAGGCTTTGGGGCAGCTTTACAGCCAGAGGACCTGGCTCTAGATTCGGCCCTTCTACGTCATCTGTGGAAAATGGTGCTTCGGCAACTCACTCTGTCCTGTGTGTGAGTCAGGATGGTGCCATCACTCTGACATCACAACAGGGCAGGGGTGTTGGCGTGAGGGAGCTGTTCTTCAAGAACACCCACGGCCTTTTCTTCCCTTCTTTCCAATTTCCTCACATCCCTTCATAGAAGTTGACACAGACTCTCCCTTCTTGAGCGTCCTTAGGGTTTGGAGTTGTTGGCCTCAGTTTCCACATCTGCTTTGGGGGGACACCTCCCAGGAGCCTGGGTTTGGTCACATGTGCCAATGCATGTCTGCCCTGACTCTGCTGGTTTCTAGTCCATTGAGTCCTGTGCCTTCCAGATGCAGGGCTAGTTTCCTGTGCCCTCCTCATCCCATCAGCAAGGGGGTCTGAGCACCTGCTCAGCTGGGCCTGGGGACCCAGGGGTGCAAGGCCTAGCCCTGCCCTGAAGGAGGTCCCAGTGGAACATAGGTGAGTACATAGAAGGTTAGGAACAGGCTGTGCAAGACGGTGAAGGAGTGTGCAAACCCAGGGAAAGGACATATTCATTTGGGAGTGCTTATAGCCTAGCCAGTTCTTCCTAGGGCAGTGTGAGACATGAAACTGATTTGTCTATAAAGAATTAGGGAGTCCTGGCTGATGTGGCTCAGTGGTTGAGTGCTGGACTGCAAACTGAAAGGTTGCAGGTTCTATTCTTGGTCAGAGCACATGCCTGGGTTGTGGCCAGGTCCCCACTTGAGGGAGTGCGAAAAGCAGCAGATTGGTGTATCTCTTACACATCAATTTTTTTCTCTTTTTTTTAAAAATTGTTATTCAAGTACAGTTGCCTCCATTTTCCCCTCACCCATGCACCCCTACCCCACCTTTCCCCACCTCCTACCCTCTACCCTACGCCCCTTTGGCTTTGTCCATGTGTCCTTTATGCATGTTCCTTGATGACCCTTCCCCTTCTTTCCCCCATTATCCTCTCCCCCTTCTCTTCTGGTTACTGTGAGTTTGTTCTTTATTTCAATGTCTCTGGTTATATTTTCCTTGTTTATTTTGTTGATTAGTTTCCACTTACAGGTGAGATCATATGGTATTTGCCTTTTTATTTTTTTAAGATTTTCATTTATTTATTTTTAGAGAGAGGGGAAGGGAGGGAGACAGAGAGGGAGAGAAACAGCAATGTATGGCTGCCTCTCACATGGCCCCCACCGGGGACCCGGCCCGCAACCCAGGCATGCGCCCCAACTGGGAACCGAACCGGGACCCTCCGGTTCCCAGCCCGCGCTCAATCCACTGAGCTACACCAGCCGGGCCCTTATTCCATTTAGCATAATGCTTTCCCGTTCCATCCATGCTGTTGAGAAGGGTAGGAGCTCCTTCTTTCTGCTGCATAGTATTCCATTTCACATACTGATTTTTTCTCCCTCTTTCTTTCTCCCTTCCTTCCCCTCTGTCTAAATAAATAAATAAATAAATAAATAAATAAAATCTTTAAAAGAAAGAAGCAGGGAATAAAGAAATTCAGTAAGTGTACAATTGCACACTCCTCTACTGCCCCACCCCGGTTAGCCGCAGCAGACCGGTGTCGCCCGCAGAGCCATGGTGTTTGCAGGCAGTCCTGGACAGAGCCACAGTGTTTCCCAGCCCTTGCTGCTGGTGGTCCTCGTCCACAAGTCTCACCACCACAAGTCTCACCACTTGCACAGCAGCCCTGCCGAATCCTGCTTCCGGGGCTTCCTAGACTCCTGGCACAGTGCCCTCCGTATCTGAAGGGGTCAACGGTCAGTTACGTCAAACGCCTGCCAGGGAACTCTGGGGCAAATCCGTTTGCCCTGCAGGATCATCACTCGAGGGGTAGCTCACCGTGGTGCTCCAGAGTACAACTTTGGGGCCAGACAGCCTGGGTTCAAGTCCTGGCACAGCCCCTTCTAAGTTGTCTATGGGCAAGTTACTCCACCTCCCTGGGCACTGATTTCTTCCTATATAAAATGTGAAGGTTTGATGAAATCATACTGGTAACGTGCATGGCAACTGGTAAATGCTTGGTAAAGGTTTGTTGTTCCAGCTGTTATTTTGATTTTTGTCCTTACTTTCAAATTTAAGGTGTGTTTCAAAGTTGTATCTAAATTCCGTGAGCTCTTGGGAGGAAAATCCATGCCGTTCACGGAACTACTTGCCTTCCTAGGGCTGTGATGCCCTGCCTCAAGGTGCCCTCATAGCTGTCTTTGACCGTCATTGCCGCGAAGCTGTGCTGCTTCAGCCTTCGTGGAGAGTAGCTCCTGCCTGAGTGCAATAGAGGGGTATCCGGTTGCTGTAGGGGTCCAGACGTGGAACTGACCATGACCAGAGAGGAGTGGAGGGCTTCCTGGAGGAAGAGACATCTGAATGGCATCTTTTTAATAAAATATTTTATTTATTTATTTTTAGAGGGATGAGAAGGGAGGGAGGAGGAGAGGGAGAGAAACATTGATGTGTGAGAGAAACACTGATCAGTTGCCTCTTGCATGTGCCCCAGCTGGGGACTGGGCCTGCAACCCAGGCATGTCCTCTGACTGGGAATTGAACAGGCGAAGTTTTGGTTTGCGGGACGACCCCCAAACAACTGAGCCACGCTGGCCAGGGCCTGAGTGGCATCTTGAAAGAAGAATAGGAGTCCATCGTACACAGGAAGGGTGAAGAGTCTTTGGTTGGTGGCATGGCTTGAGCAGAGGCCTGGTGGCATATAAGAGAGCTGAGTGTGACGGGGAGGTAGGGAGAGGAGGCTGCAGGTAGACAGGAAGGCTTTATCTGAAGGGTAAGGGAGCTCAGCAAGGCCCTTGGTCAGGGGAGAGATGTGGTGAGATTTAGTTTTGAGGAGGGTGCCTGGCTTTTGGGTAGAGGATGACCTCGGGGGTAGGGGAACCGGAAGTTGTGCAGAAGGTGCCCAGGACCACCAATGCATAATGGAAGAACACTGGGTACAGAGCAGCTAGCTGGGAGAGGCAACACTGGTGAGGCACTTTGGGGTGAAGTGATGGCAGTTACAGCTGATTAGATGTGGGGGGAGAATGGGGAGGAGGAAGGTGACAGAGGTGCAGCCCCAGGAGCGGGGAGGGATGCTTCCTGTGGCAAGGCTAAGGGGGCAGAGAAGGTGCAGCAAGCGCAGGCCATTCAGACGGCCAGAGTCTTAAGGAACAGATTACACAAATAGTCTGGGAGGATTAGGTAGTGATCCCTGAAAAAGAAAGAAAGAAAAGAAAACCAAAGAAAACCCTGTAACTCACCAAAATCCTCCTGGAGACTTCTCTGTTCCCCATCTGCCTTGGGTTTTCTGGACAGGGAGTTTTGAAAGTTGTGGAAAGTGGACAGGCTGCTGTGTGCAGACAGAACCAGGAGGTTCAGAGCTTGGGCTGTTTGCTGGGCTGGCCAGGACTGGAGAGCCGTCTTCCAGGTGCCGCACCCATTGTTCTTTTGTCCTCCAGCTCTTACTTGCAAAGATACCCGAGTGCTGTGCAGATTTGGTAAAACGAAGTTCTGGGTCCTGCCGATGTCGATTTAGCATTGATGCCCCTGGGATGGGAGTGATCGCTTCCTTTGGTTCTGCCTCGCTGCCACCTACGCGCCCTCCGTCCCCATGCACCCTCTCCACAGGCACGCAGTCCCCCGCCTCCTGCTGAAACAACCACCACAGACCTCGACTCCCTTCGGTTGTCGCCCAGTTTTTTCACTTCTTCTATAGCAAACCTTCCTGAGAGAGAGCTTCTGTTCCCACTCTTCCCAGTCTCTTCCTGACCCCGACCAGGGCCCTGGGCACCACCATGTGACTGAACCTAGCCCTCAGGCCTCATCTGTTTCTAGTTGCTTGTGGCAGAGGTGATTGCTCGTCCTCATTAAGGCAGTTCTGGTGTTTTGGTTTTTGTTTCTCCCCTCCCCTCACTGGCCATTCCCACTCACTGTTCTTGGCTGGTTTCTCCTCTTTTTCCTTAACTGGAAATGTTGGAGTGCCCCGGGCCTACCATATTCCCATCACTGGCCTCCACTTCTCCCCTGAGCTCCAACCTGCAATTTCAGCACTTTCTGTGGGTCTTCATAGACGTCTCAAACTTAACATGGCCCTGATGTCTGCTCCGGACCTGCTTCCCACCCTCTGTGCTCCATCTCAGCAAATAGCACCACAGTTCACTTATCCAGCTGTTCTGTCAAAATTAGGAATCATCTTTGACATCCCCCTTCTTTAAAAAAAAAAAGACTTCCAGATTTCTATGCTGTGATATTTGATATAACTAATGAATTAGCAAGTGATGAAGCATATTAGTAAAGTGCTTGCCGTGACCCACCACCAGCCGGAGACGAGTGTTCCCATGCCCGCATGCCTGGGTGCTCCTTCTTCACCAGGACTCTGCTGTCCGTCATGGCCCACACCAGATCCCTGGCAAGTTCTGTGGGCTCTGCCTGCAGAGCTTGTGCACGGTCCCCTGCGGCCCCTGACCCAGGCCGCCATTGTTGTGTCCCTGCCCTCCAGCTCTGCTCTCCGCACAGCAGCAGATGATTCCTTTCCACGATGGACCACCTCATAACCCCCGCCCCACAAGGCCTGCGCACCTGCTGCTCCTCAAGCAAGCCAGCCCCGCCCACTCGGCTTCTGCCTGCGGTCCCGCCCACACCTGCACTGCACCTCCCATCCGGAGTGCTCACCCAGTTCCGTCCTCCCCTCTGCTTTTTCTTTCCATGCTACTCTCACTGCCTGAAACTAAATATACAGTTATTTCCCCCTTCTTCATTATTTCTGTTAAGGAGAATGTAAACACCATGGATTGTGTCTTCAGTACCAAGCATGATGCCTGCTGTGTAGTGAGGGCTTTTAAAAAATGTGTTGACTGAGTGTGTGCAAGTGAAAAAGTGATAAAAACTGTTGAATGAATGAGTGAGTGAACACACACGGGAATCAGTGAGAGGTGGGTCCTGGTGAGAAGGGGAGGGGCAGGAAAACGAAGCCTTTTCTTTCGGGACCTCTGAGTCGTTACCTGATTTTTTATTTCCTGTGATTCTGACTTCATTTCTCAGTGTAGTTCTTCCTGCTACTCACCACTCAGCGGTAGAAACTAACTTGTTGCTTCGATTTAAAAATCTGGGGTAAAAGATAATGAAAACACGCAGCTGTTGTCCATGAGGTCGTTCAAAAGACCAGATGAATCTCAGAACTGATAATTCTCAAAATTAATTAAGCCCTCCTTCCCAATTACGAGAGAACTGAGCTGGTTGCTCTAGCTGCGAGTGGCGGCAGGGAATCTGGGTCGGCATTGCCGGCTGGGTCTGGGGGCAGTGTTGCTGAGCGCCTTTGTCTTCTCCTCAGGGCTGCCGTCCAGGACTATGAGTGGCTAAGATGGAGACGTCCACCCCAGCTCCTGCTTCAGAGAAGAAAGAAGCCAAAAGTGGGATCCTGGAGGGCGCTCCTTTCCCCGAGCCCGGTAGGAAGGCCTCTGCTCTGGCAGTGGCCACGGTGGCAGCGGCCGCGGCAGCAGCTGCCCAAGGAGGTACTTTCTATTTTGCACACTTGGCGGGCAGCAGGGGTCTTTTTCATTAGCCCGTTAGGATTTAATTGGACTGATGGCCGGTGTCATCGGGAAGGCATGCTGGGTTTATGGAGGGTGAAGAGGAGGGCGCCCCTGCTCCTGGGGATCCTAGGAACTGTGAAGGATGCCTGCAGGTTTTCCCAGCGGTCTGGCCACCCCCAGTCTGTGGGCGGGCGGGGAGGGGGTGCCGGGGGAGGCTCAGCTGGCTCAAACTCCAGCAGGAGGAGAGGGGAGGGAAGAGTAGGGAGGCATGGTGGCTGCTGGGCGGCCCTGGGGTGCGTTCAGTTGGCACATCTGAGATGTGCCAGAGACACTGCTTCTTGCCTCTGGCCCGCCAGGGACTATTTTAGAAAGTAATTGTCTCTTGATCCCTTCTGGCTGTAATTAGAGGGTCAGGTACAGAATTTAGTATCCTTAGGTGAATTTCTGGCCAACTTAATTATAATAGAAGGACTTAAACGAGCCACAGCCTCTCATTTTACTGCCCCGAAGAGAAATACTCTGTGCTTTCCACTGGTCCGTGCCAGCATCCCGGTGGGAAAGTTTGGCGGGAAGGCGAGACCTCCCCTTGTGTCTGCGCAGTCCATCTGGAGGCCACAGAACTATTTCTGTCTCTGAGGAATGAAGAGACTTGGATTTCCTTTCTCTTCCTTTTATTCGAGTGCATTTTGTTATGCCCTGTTGCTCTCGATGCTCCAGCACAGCTCGGGAGCAGCGGGAAACTCGCCGTGGCCTGGTGGTGGGTGTGCGCGTGCGGTGTCGTCTCACGCTTTGATGCGAACGCAGATGGGGGTGCTGTTAGAGTGAAGACCCTATTCAGTAAGTCGGGCAGGGCTGAGGGTCTGCATTTCTAGCCAGCAAGCAGATGATATGGGTGCCCCTGTTCATGGATCACGCTGGGCGTAGCTCAAGATTGGAGCCTGGGGAATCGAATGACTGGTAGGAGTCGATGTTTCCTAGAGTGGAGTGGAGGACCTCTAGGTCGTTGGTGCTACATTTATTTTTATTTTCCTTGTGGTTCTCAGTTGGAGGTCACTATCAGGACATGTGGCCCAGGTCAGGAAACTGATATACAAGGCCAACCTTGTACTCCCACGGGGGGTGTGGGCGTTTGGCCGCTTGACCTAGATGATGCTATTTGTCCCCTGTCCTGCTTGAAGATGGGCTCCCCAGGCCCTCTGTGTGTGAGGAGGGGCCACCTTGGGGTGGAGGAAGGAGCCAAAGTCCAGGGTGGACTCTCATGCTTGGTGGTGTCCAAGAGCCAGACTTGAAGTGGGGGGAGGTCAGGGCAGGAGTCTGGCAGTGGCTTGGAGGTTGGCCTCTTCGTCCTGGTCTGGCTGTATCTGCACATGGTCTTTTCCTTCCCCTGGGTCAGGGCCTACCCCGGCCTGTGGATACTCTTCAAGCTGTCCCTGTGCCCAATGCCCAGAGCCATGGGTGTCTGCGGCCTGAGGGGCTCCAGCAAGCCAGTTCAGTGTGTCTCCGTCCTGCTCTGGGCCCTCTGCTACTTCTCCCTTGGCCTGTATCTGCCTCTCCAGAGCCATGAGTGGATCATGGACTGCCACAGCGTAATTCACTGCCGTGTTGTAGTAGCAGACGACAGACTTAGACAGTAATTAGACAGTAATTGCGGGGGGAGCCCCTCCAGCGTCAGACCTGTTTGTTGCCAGTGGTGCAATCACAACAGAAGCTCAGGGCATTCTGGACTGAGGTGGGGATGGGCAGGTGCCTATAGCTGAGACTATAGCAGCTCTTTGGAGACACCTACCCAGCTCTACCCTCTCTCACTCACCCCAGGGTGCTGCCCCTGCACACCCCCACAGGCCCCCTGTCCCCGTATTGCCCAACCCTAGCGGAGCACTCCGCTGATGAGGTTCCATCAGAGGGTGGATGTAACCTGTCAGCCCAGCTGCCCCTGGACAGGTGGTTGTATCACTGGTGCAGCTGCTGCTGGAGAGCCTCCTCTCTGCTCTGCTCCCCCTACCCCTTTCCAAGCAGCTGGTAGGGGAAAGGCCCTCCTGGAGTCAGGGAAGAATGGCTGTTCCTGTGTGGAGCAAAGTAGGGGCATCTTGGAACAGACCCCCTGGTGCCGTTGTCCACGTTCTTGGGATGGAGTAGGGGGGCCCAGTGGCGTGGCCCTGAGGGCCCTTGCCTGGGTCCCGGTGTGGTAAGCCATCCCCTTCTCTGGGCCTCATCTTCCTATTCAGGTCATTTCACAGATGTCATTCAAAGTCTTTCTGATCTCGTGACACCGGATCTTTATTACATCCTACCAGAGGTGGCAGAGGTGGCCGTGAGTGGCAGGTTTCTCAGGTACCGTGATAGCCAACTGATCTCAAGCACAGAAGGAATGAGAACTCGCGTGAGCATCCAGAGTGAGGAGAGGGGATGGAAGGGCGGCAGGTGTCCTACTGTCAAATCTTGGAGAACCCAGACAGGCGCCCTGGGGTGTGCGGCTGGAGCACGTCTCATTCTGGAGCAGTCAGCGCCTCTCCTTTAATGCCTTGTGTTTTGTAGCTGCGGCTGGTGTGAGTTGGGGAAGGGACTTGCTCAAGGCTATCGGCTTCTTCAACAGAGAGCTGTGCTTGCCGGGGGCTCCTGCCTCTCACAGGGTGAGAGTCTCCTTCAGGTATTTGCTTTTAGACTGTGGTTTTAGATGGTTCACGGTGATTTGGGCCCAGCCCACTGGTGGACACCCTATGGTGAGCATCTGGTCCCTGCCCAGCCTTGGAGAGGTCTCCTCGTCTGTCGCTGTGCCTCAGCCCCTTGTCTCTTCAGGGGCTAACAGCGCCGGCTGTTTGCCAGATAGCCAGTTCTCTGGAACCATGACTTATTTTTGCAGAGGGACCTTGAAAGTCACCTGGTTCATAGCTTAACCTCCTGAAGTGTCATGTGGCTGGACCTGCCGGGGCTGGATGTTCCCACTAAGAGTTGCTGTCTCTCTGAGCCAAGACATGTATCACAGACACCTTTGCATAGCAGAGCGGGGCTGCACCGGAGAGAAGGCGGGGCTGCGGTCAGACCGGCCACAGGTCAGTTCAGTCACCTGGCGGGATTAGCGCGTGGCAGCAGACCCTCGGCCAGCGGGTTCTGTCCCAGCCTCTTTGACGGCTGTGCTAACACTTGCAGGCTGTAAAGCTTTAAAGACACATTTCGACCCAGAGGTTTTTTTCTCTTTTATTTTTAAAATGGAATACTTTTAAAGGCAATTTGATTCAGATGTTTTTCATTGCTTTCCGCTGAAACTGTCCAAATACTGTCGTATTTTCCTCCTCACGGTGGACTTTTTTCCCCCCAAATATTTCTGAATCTCTCTGTGTGCCTCAGCTGAGCGTTGGGGACCCAGCCATTCCGAGCCTTTGGGCGGGATCAGCAGAAAGGCTGGAGCCATGAAACGCTGAGCTGGGGCTGAGCCAGTGAGCTGTGCTCGCCCCTGAAGTCAAGTAGCCTCACAGGCTTTAGGAGCCCTGTGATGTGCCTGCGGTGGCCAACAACTCCTTCTGACGCTGACCACCACTGTGTGCTGGGTCGGGGCCCTCCCACCACGGGCCCCCACCACCAGCATCAGCATCCCTGGGAATTGTTAGAGATGCAGATTCTCGGGCCCCATTCCAGACCTCCTGAGGCAGAGTTTCTGGGAGTGGGGCCCAGCAGCTGGTGAGGATCTGATGCACTTGTAAGTGCTGGGCCCTCTGTTTTCTAGCTGCATCAAGTAGGACAAGTCTTTCCATATGTAAAGCATGAGTCATATGTGGAGCTGCTGTGTAGCAGTTACGGCAAACATACCGTGAGCTCCCACCTGCCTAGCCCAGGGCACTGTACGGATAGCAGCTGCTCCTGCTGTGCTGTGTGGTGAAGTTGTGAGAAGCAGGTCAGACTCTGCAGCCACGTTGCCTGGTTAAGGCCCAGCTCTGCTGATGCTGGGCAGGTGTGTGCCTCAATTTTTCATCTGTAAAATGGACATAATAATAGAACCTACTGCATACTGCTATCAGAATTACTTGAGTCAGCACATGTGAAGTGCTGGGCACATCATCCTACAAGAGGGGAACTCCAAAAAACTGGAATTTATTTATTCAAAATTGTGTATTCATTCTTACATGTTTAAACTTCAGTCACTTTCAAAGCACTCTCCATTTGATGCAATACAGCTATTGAGACTTTTTTCCCCACTGCCCAGAACAGTTTTTGAACTTGTCGATTTTGATGCCTTTTAGTGCTTCTGCCGTTTTTTTATTTCACTTCTTCCACATCAGTGAAATGGTCCCCTTTGAGGACTTTTTTTATCTGGAGAAACACACAAACAAACAAAATCACCCAGGACAAGATCGGGTAAACAGGGAGGGTAGAGCATGAGAGTAATGCTGTTTTGGGTCAAAAACTAGTGAACACTCAGCGGGTGTGGGCAGGTGCCCTCATAGATCACCCACCATGAAATGCGCAAACATGTTGAAAGAATCTGCAAAAAAATTTACTGAAGCCAAACACAGCCTCTCACAACAACGCCAGCTGGTGCACTGATACAGATGGGTTCCCAGAATACTCACCTAGTGGGAGAAGCCTGTACTACAAGGGGCCCACCCTTCAGAAGATACTTCCGTTTTTTGGGAGAGTCCCCCCTCGTATATGAGGTCCGACTTAAGTATTGCTTTGGTAACTGTTGTCAGTTTTTCCTTTGTAGGTCTGTAGGCTCTGACTTAGAAAGTCCCTCTTGACTGCTAACCCTTGCTAGGTGACCTATTGAGTCTGGACAGGTGGTGGGAAGCTCAGATTTCTGGTGTTTCCCCATTCGAGAGTGGTGGGCAGAGTGCTGGGCTGGAGATCAGACTCAGGTTCCAGTCCTCCTTTCCTCTCTGCCTCAAGCTGTCCTGGGCAGGCGAGCTTAGCAGGGACCTGGCCTCTTTACTCATCCTTCTCTCCTGTACCCTGGAGGGTGGACCAGCCCAGAGGCTGCTGAAAGTGGCCTCTCCTAACAATCTTATGAGACATCTGAAATAAATGCAGACTCCCAGGCTCCCAGACCTGCTGAAACAGAATCTTCTGGGCCGGGTCCTGGCCGTGTGTGTGTTTAATGGGCTTCCCAGGTCACTGGGCACAGCTGGTCCAAGGCATAGACTGGATCTCTGGAAGTGGTGGTGACCCTCATGCTAACCAGGGGAGTCTGGGGCAGGGCGCTCAGCACCGCACTCCCTCGCTGCAGGAGGCCTCTGAGCCACCTCAGCCAGCACCAGCCACTCCTTTGGCTTGTTCACCGGCCCTGCTGGCTTCTTTGAACGTTTCTTTGAGATGCACTTTTGCTTTGTGCTGCTCAAACACCAGGGTTTGTAAACAAGTCTGGCCATGAGCATTCCTGCTGAGATGCCCAGGGCTAGGAAACCCCTCTAGATTGTGTAGACCTTACCGTGTCCTAAACTGATCAATACCTCTGAGTCCTTGGTGTCTTTGCCCTCTCTCTGTTGCTGTGCCACACCCCTCCCTCGCCACGTGGGCAGGAGGACATTGTTTGTTGACCACAGCGCCTGGCCCCCTAACGAGGCAGACTCCAATAAGTGGTTGTTGGATGAGAGGGTGAGTCTGATGCTATCATGCCAGCTGTGTGCCTGGTGGGCTGGTGCAGCCAGCTGCCTCTGGTGGCTGAGGTCCCCTGGGCACGAGGGTCATTCAGGGCTGGCCTGATTCTTGGCCACTTCTTCCCTCCCAAGGCCCCTGGAACTTACAAAGTGGCCAGCCTCCCTGGCTACCTGAGCTGCTTGGCTGGGCCACATGCGTTGCCTTGGGCCTGAAATGCACTCAGATGTGACTAAGTGGTCAATTATTCTTATCTAAGTGATTTTCAGGATTGCTCTTGATGCTGCTTGTGAGCTTGTTTCTACAGCCCAGCCACGTGGAACAGCCAGTTCCCATCAGACTTTTTCTGGAGAGCAGCGTTCAGCTCCCCCTGACAGCTTTGCATGCCCTGGAAGCGGGGCACAGTACCGCTGCCAGCGTTTTCTCAGTGGGTGTGAGTGACTCCTGACGGCGCCCTGGCACGGGCTCCAGTGCTGAGGGTGTCTTGGAGGGTCAGCTCGCCTGGGGCGCAGGGTGGGGCGAGAGGCTCCTTTCGGTCCGTAGCAGAGCGCACTGCGAAGTACTGGCTCGTCCCAGCTCCCCACTGGAGAGCCGTGTGGTCCGGGGCAGGGCAGCGCACTTCTCTGAGGTCTGTACGTGGCGATAGTAACTTCCGGCTCCATGAGTGGCTCGAAGAGTGCCTGCTTGGAGATGCCCTGCCTGTCAGTCACTGATCGTCATCTGGGCGATTGGGCCAGTTATTGGAGAGAGAGACCACATTCCACATAACTTTGATTACAGAACATTGTTTTAATTGTTCTCTTTTATTGTTACTTATTGGTATCCTTATTATACCTAATTGATAAATTAAACTTTATGATGGGTTTTGTTTATGGGTGTGCGGGAAAGAGCACGGCACCCAGAGGCGTCAGCGCTGCCCGTGCTTCCCAGGGCGTAAGGGGCGGGGCTGATTAGAACTGAAAGAAACTTTAGAGATTGTCCAGTTTAAGTCTGTTCATTTCACAGATATGGAAACTGAGGTCCAGAGACATGAGGCACAAATGACCACTCAGTGATGCCGCTAGGACTGGAAGCCGATGCCTCAGGGGTTGCCGTGGGGTGGAACGTAGCTGCCCCGCCCCGCCCACTCCTGGCCCAAACCCCGCTCCCCAGTTGGCAGTATTTATGTCAGAAACATTTTTCTGATGTTTGGTTCTGTCAAAACTAATTTTAGCATTTCTAAAGCTTGGTAAATATATAGGCTCATTACTTTGATGTCAGTGCATAGTTTACTATTAGTATATTCTGGGCTTTATCATTTTAGTCATGTTTAACACGCCTGCACCAGGCATGCACTATTAAATCTGGCTTATTTTACATTCCTGTCCGGAATTATTTATTTGTAACAATTTCCTCTCTATCAAAAGACACAGCTAATGCTGTGTTTTAATGTGTTATTTACACACAAAATAACCTATTTACAACTTAGTATGCGCCGGAGGGAGAATGGATGGGCCCCGGGTTCCTGCGTTCTGTCGTATCGCAGTTTAACAATCTGGCTTGCTAATAGAACCATTTATCATGGGTGGGGGGGTAATTTATTTTATGTTTGTGGCCAGGTCTCACCGCCTCTGATCTCGGGAACATTTGGAAGATAATGAAGTCAGGCCTGGTGTTTGGGGTGGATGTGGGACACCTGGAGGCCTCTGGGGACTGAAATAGAGCGCTGTGGTAGGTGTTGGTGGGGGGAGCGCTGAGCAGCCCAGGGGAGTGCAGGGGCTCCGGGCTCAGCGGGCTGGCCCTTGCGGCTCTGGTGGGCTGTGCAGATGGGGCCTGAGAGGGTCTCCACCTGGGAGGCAGGCAGAGCTTCCAAAATCCCCTCCCCAATCTCCACTTCCCAGGTATCAGGGAAATAGCCAAAGAGGCATAAGGCAGATCCCTGCTGCACTGGTCAGCTGGAAAGCTCCCCTTGCAGAGGGAAGGGTCCGAGGCAGAGAGGCTGGAGGCAAGGAGTCCAGAGAGAGGTCCTTGGGTTCTACGGCCACGCGTGACAGAGAGGGGCTGGGCTGTCTGGGGACCCGTGGGGCTGGGTGGGTGGGGAAGGCGAAGGCTTCCTGATTGCCCTGGAGTGAGTCCCAGTGGTGGCTGGGGATTCCAGGTGGGTGTGTGGCCATTTGACCGTGCAGGCTGAGGCTCTGCCGGAGCCTTCTTTGTCTGTGCGCTGATGAGAAAAGCAACGCATCTGATTGCAGCCGATGGCTCTCTGAGGCCCTGGGCCAGCGCCAGACGGGCACCTGAGGGGGGTGAGAGGAGGCATCCAAGAAGCAGCCATAATTCCTGTCCCCAAAGCTTGTGGCCCCATGAGGGGAGCCACACACCTCCTCTTCCAATGCTGATGTGGCCATTGCCGGATGCCTAGGGTGGTTGGGGAAACTGCAGGGAAGGAACACGCCCAGGAAAGGATCTAAATGCGGAGTAGGACCCTCCTAAGGCCACTGCCTACAGCCAGGTGCCCTCTCTGACCAGTCAGGGTCTTAACAGTGCTCAACTGCATACTCAGACCAGGTGGCTGGGGAGAAGTTACCAAAGTGGTGTTTGCAAAGTAGGGCAGGGTTCAGGGAAAGCCATGGGGGGTGGTGCATAGAGTGGCTACCTTGGGGGTGGCCAGCCAATTCCCCTTGCCAGCGAGACCCAGGCTTGGGCAGAAGAGGTTTGAATCTTTGCTCTGCCACTTCCCAGTTGAGTATCCTTTCCTGATCTAAACTCCAGTGTCCTTATCTTAACAATGGACAAAATACTTATCTTTCGAGGGCTAGGATTACAGATAAACAGTGCAAAGAGCTTAGAGAGCACCTGGAAAGCAGTAGACGTTCTGTATAAAGTAGTTGCTGCTGTTAGTATTATATGATTATTCTAGAACTTTTTCCAAGAGTAGTACATATGCTTCCAACAGATAATTGGGAGTGAATGAGTGAATGAATGAATGCACGCACAGGACTCTGAGCTGAGTCTTCACAAGGAGTAGCCGTTTGCCCAGGTCGTGCAAAGGGCAACAGCGTGGGCAAAGGTCTCGGGCTCTGAGAATGGCTCAGGGCCGCTCATTCTGCCAGCGCTTTGGGGAAGGGCTCCCTTTGCTCCCCAGCCCCAGCCTGGGGGCCCTGTGAAGCAGTGTCCAGTGGTCTCTGCTGGGTCTGTACCCTCTGTGCGTGCTGGAGGCTCAGCCTGGCCTCGCCCTGGGTGAACACAACTTGTTTGGACTGCCCCACCCCTCCCCCTGCTCATACGGCCTCTCTCCTCCTGGGCGGGCATGGAGGGAACGGGCTGGAGGAGCTCTGTCTTGAGAAATTGCCTTTGGCTTTTTCCTTGAAGCTGTGTCCTGGCTGGTCCAGTTCCTACTGATGTCTTATGTTCGTGGGACTGGGAAGTGTAAAACCCAGACACGAGGGGCAAGGTTCTGGTCTGGGAAGGTCATTTCTGTGTCCCATCTTGAGCACTGACATTGGAGAGGAGGGTTTGGGTTTGGTATGGCGCTGGGCAGTGGGCACCAGGCCCAAGCTGTCATCCTGGAAACGGAGGGGCACCCGAGAGAAGCATCGTGCGTGCAGAGCAGGTGGCTGTGCAAGTCGTGGTGAGGTCAGGGCAGGAAGCAGCCTCCCCACCAGCCGAGTGCCCGAATTTACCCTTTGGCTTTAACCTTGTCTCTTAACTTGGTGCAGAGGCCCGTGTTGTCCTATGTCCCTCTTTGTGACATAGGTCACCAGGTGACAGCCTGGTGGCACCAGAGTCCCTGGGGCTGGTGGAGCTGACCCAGGGAGAAGAGGGTCACAAAGGGAAGCCCAAATTGCCAAAGATGCACTTGGCTGCCTCTTTGGGTTCTGAGGCTAGGACCTTTGTCCCATTTCTGGTCCTCTGCTCATTGGTCACATCCCTGTGGCTGTGTTAGCGACGAGGAAAGCAACAGGTGCCTTCAATTAGAGGCAGGCAAGTAGGGGTCCACGTCCAGGTGTGAACACGGCCTGCCCTTGGCTCCTCTGGAAGTGGGGGCGAGGGCCTGGCACGCGGGCGACGGGGGGCTGCTGTCATCTGTCTCGTTGGAGAGTGGAGCCTCCTGCCTGGGAGGGCCTGCAGCAGCTCCTGGCTGTGTCCTCAACGGCAGGGCAGTGTGGAGCTTTCCAGCCGACCACAGTCCACAGTGGCATTAACCCTCTCGGCCCCCACCTTTCCCAGCTTCCCAGCTGACTGTGGGAGGGAGAGAGGGCCCAGCAGCTCCCTCAACAAATACGAAACAAAATTAGTATATCTGCACAATGGAATATTATTCAGCCATATAAAGGAATGAAATACTGATACAGGTTCTAACATGTATGAACCTTAATGACATTATGCTTTGTGAAAGAAGCCAGACACAGAAGGCTTCTTTGTATGATTTCGTTTGTGTGAACTGTCCCAAACGGGCAAATCCACAGAGACGGAAAATAGATCAGTGGTTGCTAGGGGCTGAGAGGTGCAGGGAGTGGGGAGAGACTGCAGAGGGGTACGGAGTTCCTTTCTGAGGTGATGAAATGCTTTGTAATTAGATAGTGGTGGTGGCTGCGCAGCCCTGTGAATATACTAAAAAACACTGAGTTTCGCACTTTAAAAGGGTGCCTTCTATGGTATGTGAATTATGCCTCAGTTTTTAAAAAGAAGGGAGGGAGGGAGGGAGGGAGAAGGAGGGAGGAGGTTGGGGGAAGTGAGGGGAGGCCCGTGGCGTCTGGCCTGGCTGTGCTGTGGCCCTGGAACCCCAGCAGGAGTCCCCAGGCTTCCTGAGCACCGCTGCCCCACAGGGAGCACCTGGCTTCCTCTGGCCAATGAGCAGCTTCCCCAGCCAATTCTATGGGCTCCAGAAGCTCTAAAAATAACTGGAGTGGAAGGAGGGTGTTTAATGACAAAGTAAATAATTACATTAAGGGTTCGAGTGTGGAGGGAGCTGAGTAAATCACTTTAGAAAGAGTACCAGCCTCCAGCTAACTTCGAGTTCTTTATCACCAGATTACATCCTCCCTCGGTCTCCAAATAATTGATCGTGGCCGGTGTCATGGGCGTCGTGGGCGCTGCAGCAGCGGGGGGCTGCCGGCCAGGCGGGGTGGCGGGGTGACCCTGCCAGGCCCACTCCGACTCCAGGTGTGGGGGGAAGGTGGGCGCCGGTTTCTGTGGCTTTGCTGGGAAGGGCCAGAGCTCAGTGGTGCCTTCAGCCTGACAGGGTCAGGTTCTTCTACTCTTCTGAGTGGGGCTGCCTGGCCCACTGAGGCCCAGAAATGGGAAAGGTCTTGCCAAGGCCCCACGGTGAGCATGTGAGGGAGCCTGGTAGGAAGCAGCTCTGGGACTCCCAAGCCAGGGGGATCCGCCTGCCCCAGGTAGGTTGCCAGGAGGAATGGGTCTTAGGGCTCAGTGGTGTCTTCATCCCCCAACGCGTGATGTCACGCGGCCACTGCAGAGCAGCACCCGCAGAGGGCAGGCGCCGGGCGGGGTGCATCTCCTCGGGGGCGACAGAGTGGGCACAGCAGGGCTGAGTTGTTTGCGCACCCTCCCGCCTCCCGCTCTGACCTAGGGACTCTGGCTTGTCCCTTCACTTCGCTGTCCTCCCACCCCCTCCCCCATGGCCTTGACCTGTCCTCAGTGAGTCCCAGCTGGTGGCTCTAGGAGCCGTCCGCCCTGTCTTGCGCCCCATGGAGGATGGACAGGCAGCGGATTTCATGCTGTGCCCCCAGAGGGCCGTGTGCGGTGTGTGAGGATACAGGAGGACGGCCGGCAGTTCCTGGGCCTGAACAGACTACGGCTCTTCTCCACGGAAACTGAGCCAGGACGCTTATGCAAGTGGCAGAAGCCCATCGGGCCCTCAGACGTGGCATGGGGGTCTCAGCTTCCGTGACTGGGAGGCCGTGGCCGGCTGCACGGAGGCCTCGGCCGTGTCGCTGGAACACTGTTGTCCTCTCTCCACGTTCTCGCTTGGCCTTCCTCTCAGTGGGCAGCTAGGCAGCCTTGTCCGCACCAGGTGGTGAAGGGCTGCTGCAGGTGAGTGTGCGCTCTGATGCAGAGGACTCTCCCTCCGGGTGATTTCCAACAGAAATCCAGAGTGTCTTCTCGTTGGCCTGACCTGGGCCCCCTGCAGCCCGGGAGCCCTTCACTGAGACCAGGCCGCGTGGTACCCACATGGCCCCCCAGACACCACTGTGGTGGGGGGAGGGTGCGCCTCCCTGACCTGTGGGCACTGTGTACGGCAGGGCAGGCCCTGTGTAATGCTGGGCAGGCCAAATAAAAATGCCCAGCTCTCTGCAGCCAGCTGGGAGGACACCAGGAAGGTCAGGCACCTGTAGATACTCGCTGCTATACGGATGCAGAGCTCTGGCTCACTCCTGTGGTCCTCCGGTCCCTGGGCCTCCCCTTTTGGGCTGAACCTGTAGTGATCAGGCCTCTCCCTACCCTCCCGCATTGTCCTTTTGAGCTCCTCATGAGGGAACACAAAGTGTCCCTGAGAAGTATCAGTGAGAGCCTCAGGGAGGAAATGCCAGGGCGCACAGTGGGCAGCACCACAGGGAGAGGCCCTCAGAGGAGGAGGGCCATGTGGGCGGGACCTGAGGGTGGGGGTGAGGTGGCATGTGTGGAGGTCAGGCGCCTGCTTGAAAGAAAGTTTCACACCAAGAGACAGGGAAAGGCGCAGTTGGAAAGGGAATTTTAACAGCTGTGGGGAGCCTTGGATGCGCTGAGAGGAATTTGGACTATGGGAAGTAGGGAGCCATAGAAGGGCTTCGAGCAGGGGAGGGACATTTAGAATAACGTGGCTTTTTTATTGATTTGCCATATGTCCTGGGACTTGAAGCATTCTATCTGCCCAAATGAAATAGAGGTGGTTCCTGCTGGGTTTCTCTGCTCTTGAGAAAATTGTCCCTCCTCTATTCCTTCCTCCCTGTCTCCCTCCCTGCCTCTCTTCCGTCTTCCCACAGATGGTTATTGAGGGCCTAGTGTATGCTGGGGGGTTCTCACTAGGTCACAGCAGGGAACACACAGGAAAGGTCCCCCTTTCCTGGAATAGACAGACCAGTCGGGAGCTAACAGGCAAGTGAGTACCCACGTGAATGACCACGCCACGAAGAATGTAAGGGGGTGCTCTAGTGGGACGGGGGGACTTGAGGGGGACTAGGCAGTGTCTCAGGGTGTTAAAGCTGCTGCCTCCTCTGGGCCTGCTGGAGGGGCAGATGGAACGTGCTTCCTCAGTGGGGACAATGAGGCTGAGGAGCTGGCTCAGGTGGGCCCTGTGCACCGGGACAGCTGCACATACACACCACGGCCTGGGCTCACCTCTCCCCAGCCCCAGGGGCTGGAGTGGAGCCCCTCAGAGCCAGATGCGCCGGGTTCCAGCCGCGGTGAGGGTGGTGGCCGTTCCTCGGGTCCTGTTCTTTCTCTCGGGCACCATGTGCCCTCCCCCGGGGCCTGCGGTCAGGACGGAAGCGGAGGCCCCGCAGCAGGGTCTTCCGTAAGATGGCTGAGAAGGGCTGGCTGCAGGACGAGTGTGGGGGACCCCTCGGTCACTTCTCTCTGCCTGAGGTCGTCACCCACAGTGGGCCTCTGGGACATTTCTGGCTCTTGAGGAGACTGTAGAGGGGCCCCAGGGTCTCTGTCTGGCACACCACCCTTTCCAGTCTCTCAGGCCCCTTCTCACGTCCCTT
The DNA here is from genome assembly GCA_004026765.1 of Micronycteris hirsuta. Taxonomy (NCBI): domain Eukaryota; kingdom Metazoa; phylum Chordata; class Mammalia; order Chiroptera; family Phyllostomidae; genus Micronycteris; species Micronycteris hirsuta. The sequence continues at coordinate 60,120 of PVJI01006652.1, read as the reverse complement.
CTCACGTCCCCATCCTTGACACACAGGTCCTGTCTTCTCTTTCCATTTCTGGAACATTCCCTCCTGGGCTGTCCTGCGCAGGCCTGTGTCTCATGTCCGCCCCTCAGGTCCAGCCCCGGGGGACTGTCCCCCACCCCAGCTGTCTTGAGTGGAGAACAGGAGCTCACCATTCTTGCCAGTGGAGGTGAGGGTCATCTGTTAACAGCAAAAGCAGGTGATGCTGAAAGGGACGGTCATTGTTCTCACAGTAGGTCACCAGGCCCTGATCAGAGCTGTGGGAGCACGGGACTGTGTCTTGGGACCTTTATGGGCCTTGTTCCTGACAGGGGGTCGAGGAGGTGGGGAGCACTGAAATCAAAGTGGGAGACATGTGTCCTCAGTTCCTTGGCGGTCCAGTTCCCCACGGGCACCGTGAGGCCCGAGGAGGCCAGCGCCAGCCACTGGGTGACGTGTGGGAGAGGTTTCTGCAGAATTCCTGGGGTGCCACCGTACGTAAAGCATTAGAACTCTCCTGCTAGTGCCTTGGGCTTCACTAGTGCCGAGTCCGTATCCTGGCTGGGGGAGACAGTTTTGGTTTTTGTGTATGTATCTCTGAGGAGGAATCAGAAGTTTCTGGGATCTTAAAAAAAAAAAAAAAGCAAAATGAAACAAAAAGCAGAATCAGCTTCCTTGTGCTGTGATCATAGGAGCTTCTGTGCTTTGGGGGGTGGTGGGAGGCACAAGCGGCCCTTGAAAGTTCTTCCCCGAGGTGGGGTGGGAGGGGGCCCACATGGAGACACAGCCCATGTGACCTTGAGCTCCCCTATTCCAGAAACGTGCCCACTGTGCGCAGGGACCAGTCTGATCCCTCAGCTGGGCCATGTCTTGGGGGAAGGAGAACCAAGCCAGTGTCACACTGAGACGCAGCCCACACGTGTGGGCACTCCAGAGCAGCAGGTGCTGCCCGGGGCAGACGGACATCCTGGGCTTCGCACGTCTGCTGCCCCATTCCCTGCTGTGGTCTTGTCGGTACAGCTGCCTCTGGACCTTCGGTCTCAGGTGCTCCTCCCCACCCTGGCCCCACTGCCAGTCTCTCTGCTGCCTCGCCCCTTTCTTGAGTGCGGTCTCATTTCCACCAGGTCACCAGGCTGTGCCAGTCCCGCGGGCCGGCTCTTCTTGAGAGAAAGGTTGCCACAGCCTCCCAGCCATCCAGGGGAAGTCTCAGACTGTGCCCTGATCTGAGGTCACGTGCACATAATGGCGTCTGAGTTCTAGTCTCCAGAAGCAGGCTCCAAGATGAGGAGTTCCAGCACCTGTAGTTGGTTTGGCGTGTGAGCAGGGCATGGGGCAGGTGAGACAGGAGAGGGAAGGCCAGTTACCACCTAGAGCTGCTGGAGTTCCATCCCGGGGAAACGCCTCCGCCTGTGCCATCTGTCCACCCGAGCGGAAGGGAGCCCAGAGCCAAACACCAGCTCTCGTCAGGCCTTGCTGGAGGGCTGCTCTGGCACTTGCGGCTGGTCACACTGTTGGCAAAGTAGGCGCTGGAGGTAGAGAAAACCCTCAGACAGTTCGCCACAGGTGCTAGCTAGTGTTTGGGGGTTGGGGTGTGTGTACCAAAGTGGTGAAGGCACAGAACAGAGTGGGAACCAATGGCAGCTGCTACACAGGTAGCAGAGGCTTATAGGTCGTGATTTCTGAGGGCCTAGAAATCCTTTTCCGTGTCCCTCTCTGTGATTTTGTGATTTGACGTGAATTCCGATGGCTTAAGGGTACATGAGTGTGGTAGAGTGGGTACTTCCCAGGAGGAGGCAAACACCCTGTGGTTGCCAGACATCTGCGCCTCAGGGGAAAGGAGCTTATCAGATTCTGTGTTAAGAGCAGGGTTTGGTGGGGGAGAGAATAGGGCAGGACAGAGGCTGCTGCTCAGAGAAGGGGCCAGAAATGGGTCTGAGGGTCCTGAAGATCCCTTCGGTACATCCTTGAGGAAAGGTCCTGTGTCCTGTCTTCCTAAGGACAGTCAGTGCCAGCAGCCCAGGGGGCCGTGGATGACTCTCCCAGTCTGGCCTTCCGGAATGGAGTAGACCCTAGCCCCTGAGCCCCAGGGATGAGCCTGATTTATAAGCAGTCACTAAAAATATATACAGTGAAATGAAAGCTTCTGCTGTTGAGCAGGCTCTTGCTGGCCGTTGTAAAGATAAGTAACAGCAGTTAGAAGGCCACTTAAACCCTTACCTTTGGGGGATAAAGGGGTCTCTGCAGACAGTAAGTCTTTATCAGGAAATGTTTACTCATAAAAAACGACAATGAAGCCTGGGAGAGAAGGCATCCCTGCCTTTATGGAGCTGCAGCCCGTCTGTAACAGGAGCCGCAAATCACCACGTCCAAAAATTGGGGGTGGGAGTGAGAGTTCAGCCTGACCGCTGCCTTCCAGACAGCGCCCGCCGGCTCCCTTCCTCCGTCAGTGGGGGGGCTGTGACTGCCTGCGGCGGCCCCTGGCACCCCAGGCCGAGGCCAAGCTCTGTGGGCGCACGTGGCTCCTCCCTGGCTTCATCATGTCCTTCCCACTGGTGCCTGGGCACTCCCCACTGCTCTCCTTCCGGGCCGGCTCCTGTGTGTCCTTGCAGGGCCAGTGCGCGTGTCTCACGGCTCCTGGACACCCAGCCCCACGCCAGTCAGGGGCCAATCATGGGAGCAGAGCCAGCCGTGTGAGGGACGCAATACAAGGGCTGTGACGGGACCTGCCCACACCAGCTGTGGGAGCGTGGGGCCTCGGCTTCTGGTGCTGCAGGTTGGTGGGCTTTCAGTGGGAGGGAAGGCTGGGCGTGACATGCGGGAGAGTGCGCACCGACCAGAACCCATGGGGACAGTTAGAGCTCATGTCCGTCTCCCCCTGCTGCCTCCCAACCTCACACAGCAGAGCCAGAGCTGCGGAAGCAGCCTTCCCCTTGGGGTTGTGTTCGCTCCTGGCCCAGGGGCTGTGTGGGCGCCCAAGAGCCAGTTCCGCCCATGTCTGCAGGGTGGGCCACAGATCATCAGTGACGTGTGGGACCTGAGGGTGGCATGCCTGCTGCCCTGCATCAAGGGCTCCCTACCTTTTGCTCCCTTAAAAATTATTGAAGACCCCAAAGAACTTTTGTTTATGTGGGTTATTATCTATTGATAATTATCTTACTAGAAACTTAAAGTGAGAAAACTTTAAAATATTTTAATTAATTTATTTATTGATTATTTATGTATTTTTTACTTTGGAGGGGGCAGAGAGAGAGAAACATCAATGTGAGAGAAAAACATCCATCGGTTGCCTCCTATATGTGTCCCTACCAGGGATCGAACCCACGGCCTAGTTACGTGCCCTGACTGGGAACCAAACACACAGCCGTTTGGTGTGTAGGACGATGATGCTTCAACCAACTGAGCCACTTGGCCAGGGCTTCATTTCTCACTCACTTGAAAATAACGATAGATCCCTTATTTTATGAAAAGTAACTTTAAAAAAAGTTAGTGAGAAAATGGGATTACACTTTTATAAACCTCTTTAACTTCTGGCTGAGTGAAAGACAGCTGGATTCTTATTTCTGCTTCTGCACTCAATCTGTTGCAGTCCGTTTTTTGGTTGAAATACAATATGCGGAGGAAATCTGGCCTCCCCTAAGATACAGAGTTAGAAAGGGGTATTTTAAAGGCCTCTTCAGCTAATAGATACTCCTCTTTGATACTATACCAAAACTGGACACGTGTTTGTTTCTTTAACGGATAACGTGGAATCTGAAACCATATCAAAGACCTTTCTGTATTCCCTTCATTAAAATCCATTTATCTCTTCAGATAAAGTCCCATATCTTGCACTTTGAATAAGTATTTTTTTACTCCTGCATTATTTTATACCATTATGCTTTAGTCACTTGGTAATACTGGCTCTCAGAGTGTGACAATTTCCAAATGCACAGTGAGAGGAGACAAATCACGTCTCGGTATTATTACGAAAATGCTGCAACATTACCCTGCCCTAAAAGAGGACCTCTGCTTTCAACCAGTCTGACCAGCCCTACGCTGGAACCACACTTAGAAGGGAGCCCTTGGAAATGAAGTTTGAGCTTAGCTCTGTTGCCACAGTACAAAAGCACATCCAATACTTCCACGGGGTCTCTCCCAAAGCTCTGCTGGCCCCCCTTGGAGCCGCTGGCCCCTGGCCGCACCTTCCCGCTCCTCCTCTCAGCTTCATTCTTGGCAGAGCTGTCTGTGCTCCCTGCCCATGAGGACCATGCCTCATCCTTTCCCAGCGGGCTCTGCGAGGCCCCGTGCGCCCTGTGCTGCTCAGTCCGGGCGGTGGTCTTCGCTCCTCTCCTTCCAGCCTCACTAGCGCTTGCCCCCACCCCCCCGCCGCCCTTCCCTGGCTTCTGGACATCGCAGCCCCTGCGTCTTCTCCTGCCCCTCTCCTCTCCCATGGCTTGTCCTCAGCTCTCCTCTTGTCTCCTTGGAGCCTCCTCCACTGGCCATTTCCTGCTCACCTGGGGGCCTGCCCTTCTGCCTCGTGCCTCCCACACTCATCTCACGGGCTGCAGACCTGCTTCTCCGTGGCCTACCTGACGCGTCAGCTGTCCTTACACTCGGTGTAACCGAGCTGAATGCATAATGCTCCCTCCTGTTAACCTAAAACTACAGGGCCTTTCAAAGTAAGGGGCAACAAGCATTTATTTGAGGTCAAAGAATAGCTATTTGGGAAACAGCAATCCTGGCAGGAGCCCATGCAGTGTTCTGACCAGGAGAGCAAGGCGAGGGGTGTTTGTGAGATAGGGAAGGGGAACAGCTACCTGGACAGAAGGAAAGCGTTCCTATCGGTGCAGACAGTATAGTACAGCGATGTTGATTTCTAAGAATGTTTTTGATTTTCAGTCTGGTGCCCATCATTCTTGTAATAATATCTGCTTCCTTGTTATCCTTGCAAACGGTTCTTTGGGGGACATGGTTCCTTTAGGCTATTTGCGGCATAATACATACAAGGCCGTTCCTCTTGCTCTGTTTATTTTTGTTTTTATTTTTTTACATTTTCTACCTACTCCCAGACCACCAGTCCCTCTCCAGGGCCTGCGCTGATGGGACAGCATCCTTAGCCCTCACTCGTATATGATGGAAACTTAAGAGCCCTGTACCCCCACCTGGCCCATGAGTCAGGGGCCGGGGAACCCATCATGGCTACACTTTCCTAAAGCCTTTGATCCCTGTTCTGCACGAGGCCCAGGAGAGTGCTAGCCTTGCCCACTGAGTCACCATGAGCAAGGGGAAGACTGGGAATTGGTGGGGTCCTGGGTCCGAAGCCTGTGCTCCTTCTCTGTCCCAGTGCCTTCCAAGGCATCCTGCTTTTGGTTCAGGCGGCCACAGGACCCATGCCTGCGCTTGGCAGACATCAGAGTTGCTTGGGCCTTAGGGCCAGTCCCTTGCAGAAAGGTGATGGGAAGGACCAGAAAACTCCAAAGAGCCCCAGCATCCGTCCTTGTGGAATGGCAACGTCTCCTCTAAGCCTGGGGGGGGGGCGGGGGTGGAGGGTGCCAGCACCTGCCCTGGGATGGACAGGCTTGAGTCTGATACCTGGGTTGCCATTGGGTGTATTCCGGGTTTTTTCCCCATTGAAGAGGAAAGGAGCCCTGCCTCCTGCAGCAGCCGCTGGAAAGGAGTGTGTCAGTGCCAGGGGCCTTACTCAGAGATGAGCTTGTGTGCTGACCTTTCCAGCCGGCTGGGTCCTCATCTGGTGCTGAATGTCTTGGGTATTTGGTGCAGATAAAGTCAAGAGCCAGGCTAGGCCCTGGCATTTGCTGAGCCCTTACAGAGTGGGAGCTCTTATAGCAAGACCAGTAGAGTCCACTAGCATTCTGTGTCCGTCTCTCCGTGCTCCCCTCCTGCCTCCCACATTCCCAGCCCGATACTGATCCTCCCGAGGTTGGGCTCTCAGGCCAGTCTCACAGGGGACCTCTCCCATCTCAACATCTTCTGCTAGGCGTCTGCATCTCCGCGAACCAAGGCTCCTCAAGGCCAATTAGTCAATTAGTCAATTCTGTTTAGTTCAGAAAGCATTTGGGTGTTTATGGAAGGCCTGCTGGTTAGTATGTTGCCAAGGCTATCAGGCCATTAAGTGGTTCAGCCAGGACTTGAACTTGAGTCTGTCTGAACCCCAAGTGCAGGCCCCTCTTCCTTTACAGTATTGTCTGCCCTTCCCGCCTTCTATTGATAACCTGCTTACCTAAAGTATCCCCAACCCCCTGCCTTCTTTAACTTACACCTACCGACTTCAGGTTTATGTGCTAGGAAAACATATAAATCTGTTAGAACTGTTTCTAAACCAAGAGTCCCGGGGCTCTGAGGAAGGGCCCACCGGGCCGTTTTGCTTCGTGCAAGGCCTCTGAGCCATAGTTAGGGTCCCAGGGGCTTCTTGTTCTTTCTGGGCTCCTGGCTACACCTGGCGGAGATTGAGGGGTGGATGACTTCCAGATGGGCGAGGTCTGTGCTGCCCTTCAAAAGTACTGACAGCATATCATTCAGAGTGCAGGATGCTGGTAATACAGAATGCGTCTACATTCTCCTTTCATTCCTTCCGAGTTTTCTCCCTTTGCCATTGTTCTGCCAGCAGCTGAGCCCTGATGGCAGACACAGAGGCTTCTGTGACATGAGCCTCAGTCTTAAGAATAGTAAATCTGGAAGGATTTGTGACAGGCAGGTTCTTCCTCCGGTTGCAGGTGTGGTGTCAGTCACTGGGCAAACACCCCGCCATGTGAGCCCACAGGGAGCTCACCAGCCGAGGGAGGGATTGACAAGCACAGGATTAGCATCTCCGGGTGGTAAGGATTTCAAGAGAGTTAGCTTCAGATGCTTCTTCCTGCCCCTGAAGGAAGTGAGGCAGGAAAGGCTTCCTGGAGGAAGCATGCCTGAACCGGTTTTTGAAGGATGAATAGGAGTTCACAAGGCAGAAAAGTGTGGCATAGAGAACAGAACATGAGCACAGGCATAGGGAAGGGTGACAGCTAAGAATGTGTGTATCTGAGAACTGTTGACTGCTTTTCTGGGGGAGACCTTCTCTGGCAGCTTCTCCTAAAGCATCACGCCCTAGGAACACGGGTGGACAAAGGCTGGTGAAGGAGAGCTTCGGGCTGGACCCTGTTGCCTTCCGTTTTCCTCAGCTGTGTGTGCGTTCTCTCTGGCTCCCCTCAAGTCAGAACACTGAGACGAGGGTGGGTTTTTGGAACAGTTTCTCTTCCCCTCATCCACCCAGGCCCCACTTTCTCATCTAATCTGAACTCTCAGCTGTTGCCCGCCTATTTGCTGAGTTCACAGCAGCTCAGCTGTGGGGCCCCCGTTAGAGGTGCTGTGTGCTTTCATCCCGGCTGGACGTCCTGGAAGCCCGAGAGGGTTAAACCGCCAAACCAGCTGGTGAGCATGAGTCCCCCTCTCCGGGCGACAACGTCAGAGGCTGATGCAGGAGAAGGAGAGGCTGGTGGCTGGAGGAGACACAGAGCTGCCTTGAGGTTCTCCCGGGGTGGGCTCCTGGCCTGGGCCCTGCCCCGGCCACCCCCAGGTAGGCGGCTGTGGTGGTGTGGGCCAGTGGCGGGGACGGTCACTGGCCTGCGTGTGTGTGTGTGGCACTGCGTGTCTGTGTTTCTCCTGTTTGTGAGAGTTTGCCTTCCGCAGCGGCGGAAACTTCAGTGGAAACGGAAAGGATGTGGGTGCTGGAGGAGAGCCGCTTCTCCTTCTCTTGGGGAGGAGACCGACTTTTCTGCAAGTAAATGCTTAAGTATCCATCTGGCGAGGGGCTTGTGCCTTGTAAGCGGTGGAGTGGGTGGGGAGGATGGGCCGCCTGTGGCTTCGGGGGCTTGGAGAGGGTGCTCCCTCTGCTCGGGGATGCAGGCCTGAGTCGCCAAAGGATCAGTTTGCTGAGGTGGCTTAAGTGCACATTTTCTCAATCTTTAATGAGGAGGCCTTCTGAAGAGATTGCCCTGTGCCGGCTCAGTGGCTGGTGTGGCCTCACATGGTTTCCGACGCCTTGCCAAGACCCAGAGGCCTGCCCTCCCCTTCTCGGGAAAATGGGAAAAGTGACTGCGAGGGCTCAGAACATCGAGCCCTGCCAGTCTGCTCCTCTGACGGGCGGCCTGTCTTGGAATGGCCAGCGGAGCTGCCACTGAGACGTGATGGGGTAGCGTTTCCTGGGGGCTTCTGTGTGGGGGGCTTCACACAGTTGCAAAGGCACAGATGCACCCTGTGGTTCGTTGGCTCCCGGACTTCATGGATGCAAGTTACTAGGCCTGGTATGTGATGTAATTTCCTATTTTGACTGGATATTGGGAGAAAAATGTCCAAATTAAGGAGGGGCCCGTGTCTCAGCCGAGCAGCACCATGAGGGAACTTCCTCTGCAGAAGAAGGCAGCAGACCCAGCAGAGGTTTAGGCTGACCAAAAGAGGGGTCTCAGCTCTGAGGAGGTGTTGGTCTGTTCTGGCCAGCTGTCACACGCACATCCGGTGACGCGTCTGACCCCAGGCCCAGACCCACAGGTATGTGGCGGGGCCTGCTTGGGTGCCTGACTGACAGCTGGGTGTGAGGAGGAGGAGAAGAGGTTATGCATGGGCCTGGTAGGGGACACCCGTCCTCAGTGCGGCACCTGGCCCACTCCCCTTCCCTCATCCTTCTTCCTTAAGCTGTAGACAGTCACCCACTCAGATGGTTTTTCTGCCTTGTCCCAACCAGCCCTCACATGGCTACCCCAGTGCCATGACCCTCAGAGGCACGTGCAGTCCCCATTTTACAGGTGAGAAAGCTGAGGGTCTTTACTGTTGGGTGACCTGTCCGGGGGCACCCAGCTGGACAGCAGTGGTGCTGGCCACCATCCACAGTACCCAGTGGGTGTTCTTGTTGGACTGTTACGCCCTGGGGCACTGGGGGGAGTGGCCCTGGGGAAGCGGGCTGCTGGCTCACAGGTGTTTACTGTGTCCCATGCCTCTGATTTGGAGAGGAGGCTGTTTGGCTAAGGCCTGGCTTAGTACACATTCACACTCTGCCACTGACCAGCTGGCGGGGTCCTGGAGCGAGTGCCCCCTCTGGACCTCAGCGTCCCATTGGTAGAGCACCCACGTGGCGGGTGCACAGACTGTTGCAGGAGTTCAGTGAGCTGTTGTCAGCGAAGCACTGGGAACAGTGCCTGGCAGGGGACACGCTCACAAGGAGCACAGTGGGTAAAGGCAGACTTCCAGAATGTCACCGGTCCCCCACGGCGCTGTGGATCCAGCACCTGCCCTCAGTAGGTGCTCAAGGCAACATGGTGGGCAGTGGTGTTGGCTGAGGCGCAAAGCACGCGGACAAAATGGCCTTTTGGAAGCATGTTATTAGCAAGCAGCCTGGCGGGTCACGGGGCTCCAGCACCTGTGTGTCCCCCGCTGCGGGGACTCCTCGTGCCCACTCGCCATGATGGTGCTCGTCACTGCCTCCTGGCCCCGGTTTCGTGCTACGTAGTGAAGGTCACAGGGACAGAAAACAGGAACACCTACATGAATTACGTGATGTGTTTACCATTTTTCTGATTATTAAAGCAATCTAAAAATTTGATTAGCGCAGAACAGCACAGTGAACATCCCCATGATCTTCCCCGAGTCTTCCTCCCACCGCTGGTGTGTGAGCACAGTTCCTTCCAGTGCTTTCTTACCGCGCAGTAATTTCTTTTTTTAATTCTGGGTTCGATTAAGGAAATTAAAAAAAAAATGATTCTCTGGGCTTTTGGAATTCAAAGCTTCAGAGGAAATGACAACCAAAATGGCTAATATCTCATTTGACTTCATTTAAAATATAGTCCAAACCCTTCTTCTTGTCTCTTCAGCAGGTACCCCCAACCAACCCCCTTCTCTACCAAATGGTCTAGCGGTGGCATGGCAAAAATGTTGGGGAGACACCTGGACAGGTGTACGCAGAGGCTGCAGTGAGAGGCAGGTGAAGGGCCAGCAGGCGTCTGGGGTGGGGCCCGCTCTTGTCCCCCCGGTGGCCTTGCGTCCGAGGCGAGGCGGCGCTCGACACGCGACGGGCTGCACACCGCCTTTGGTGCACCTTTTGGTCCCTGGACTTAATGAGTTCTGCAGGGACTCTCTGCTGTAGCTAAAGATCATTTACCTGAATTGCTTTTTAATTTCTGCCATGGGAAGCTGCCCCTGGCGCAGTATAATTACATTATAATTTACAGCAATCCCAAATCTATAAATTCAGCATACTGGTGGGGGAAGGGACTGCAGCTGTGCAGGGGTGGGGGGAGAGAGGACCCTTCCCATCATTACATTGGCCTCTGTTCCTTGGCGCAGGTTTCAGTCACTGGACAAGTGTGGGAGAGGCAGAGGGAAATCCTTCCTGCCCGACACGTGCTGAGGTTGCTTTTTCACCAAGGAGCATTCGGTCTGGAGCTGGCTTGTGGGAGAGCACTCGTGTGTAATGTAACATCCCTCTGATCTGCCTGCTCGTGGCAGTGTTTCCGTGGGACTGGGGGAGCGCACAGAGGTGGCCGGCCTGGGACATGCACGGGACACCTGAGATTGGGAGGGAGGTTCAGAATTTGTTCCTGGATTCTCTCTGTCCCCCACCGTGGGCTGGGGGAGGGGACTATGGAGCCCGCGGAAGCTGCACCCTGTGGGATTCTCACGGGCGGGGACAGGGGATGCGGCAGCACCAAGGGGCAGGCTGAGAGAGGCTTTGCTCTCTGCTCCACCTTGCTGAGACCCACCGTCTGGACCCATGGGTTCGCAGGTGGTGGCCCTCAGCTTCCCACATCGCTGCCCCCTTCCTGTGAAACCACACACAAGTCAGAACATTCATACTGTCTGTACACAAATGCAGTTAGTTAATTAATGAAATGCCGAATTAACTTTATATAATAAAGAAAAAATAGCCCTTTCCCATTTATTAACTATAGAAATCTAAATGTTCTTAGGTGATTTACATTGTAATGACTTTTAAAAAATAAATAAAATTGGGAGGCTATAGCGTAGCAAAAGCAATAGTGGAGCTTTGATTCAGAGAGGTTAACTTACTTACCCCAAGTCACACAGCTGGTGGGAGGAGATAAAGCAGGTTTACTATGTGTGTGAGTACAGGGCAATATAGGGCAATGGAGAGTGGAATGGGGAGGTGGGACGATGCGGGCAGTGGGTAAACGTTGACCTTGCTGGTATCTCTTCCCCCAGAGGTGGCCATTGGGGTTAGCAGAGCCTCACCCCGAAGGGTGCGGAGTCCCTCTCCCACCCTGTGGAAGCTGGTGGTCCTCAAGCCTACCTTCGAGGCTTTGGCTCCTGTGCCCATGGGTGCTGGGGCTCAGACGGTGGAGCCGTGGCTTCAGCGTGGCCCTCCCAGTACTCCCCTTTCGCCAGTGGCCCTCACTCTCTCTCTGGCTGAAACCCTTTCCTGCCCACCTCAGGCCTATACCAGCTCTTCTCCACTAGCTCTGAGGAGGCATCTTAGGTGGTCTTTGAGAATCTGAGCTCACCCTGGGGGAGCATGCTGTGAGGGAAGCTGTCCCCACAGCCCGATGTCCAAGCCACAGTGAGGCATTAGGACTTGAACTCTGGTCAGCAACACTACCAGAGAGGGCAGTGCCTGCGATATCTCTCGAAGTGGAGTCCACAGGCCTCTGGAGCCACTGAAGTGTGATCTGGGGTTTGTGGAGAATTTAAGCCACTGCTTAGAGTCTGAAAGGATTTATTCCTTTTGACAGAGATTGTTTACCCCTCAGGCTGTAGAAACACAGGCCCATAGGATAAAGCCCTGCACACCTCTGTAGCCATTCCTGACCCTACATTAAACCACCTGTCACCTGAGAACAGCTGTACAGCAATTTCTGCCACAGTGTTCCTTCCCAATCCTTTGCCCACCTCTTCCAGGAAGCTTTCCTTGGTTACAGCCCTCCTCCACATGCCCCTCCCTGGTACTTCCTGCTGCCCTCAGAGCCCTGTGTGTCTTCTGTCTGGTGACTTATCTCCGCCTTCAGTCTGTCCTTCTCCAGGCAGAGCCTGGGCTGTGTTCTGTCCACAGGGCCTAGGCCTGCCTGCCAGGAAATGTTTGGATAACTGGGCGGAGGATCACAGGGACATCTCCTTCCTGTGTCTACTGGTACACAGATGTCCCAGCACGAGCCTCAGTGGCTCAAAGCTTTGTACTCCGGCTGTGGCCCATCATTATCCCTCTGAGGGACAGGCTGCCAGGGGTGAGAATCCCACAGGCCCTCGCTGCTGGGCACTATGGGAGGTGGCCGAGTGACGACTGCCTTTGTTGTGACAGAGCAGAGCTTTGGACCTCAGCCAGGCTCTGCCCAGAGACAGCTGCGCTTCTTGCAGCAAGTCCAGTGGGGTGGACTGGGAGGGAGCTGTGGCTGGCGTGCACCTGCTTGCACCCACTTAGCAAATGCGGCTTGTGTGAGAGACAGAGGGAGAGACTGACCCAGGAGAGGCCAAGTGTGTGCGTTCGAGCAGTGCCCTTGCCCGCTGCTGCAGCGTCTGAGCGCACCGGGGCTGGCTTGGATGGCGGTGCGAAAGCATCGCTGGTCTCTGTCAGGTTAGCCTACTCCTGCCTCATGCACCATGAGCTCTTGAACTAGAGTTTGTACTGTCCCTATTTTCGCCCTCAGAGTTCTATACACAGGCCTCTGAACACAGCCAGCTCCCACTGTTGTATCTTGGATGGGGGGCAGCATGTGTCTCCACACAGAAGAGCCGCTGGAACTGGACTCATGAGGAAGCAGGTCCGTATCCCTGTGAGCCTCCCTGGGGTATGCACGGGTGATTTGGGCTCATGGAGAATTTTGTCTAATGTACAGACATTAGCCTCTAATCCCTGTGAAAGATGAGAACCCCTGTATTTCGTTTGTACAGATTAGGGACCTGAGACTGAGATAGAGTAAGTGCGGTGGGCCTCACAGGTAGGGGAGGTGGGTTTGGACCCCATCCTGTTGGATTTCAAAGCCTACTGCCTCTCCACTTCAGGTCAGCCTGGGGAATGATTTGAGAATTAGGCAGCTAAGTCTCTCTGTAATCACTGTCCCCACCGATAACCCTCGGAGCCCACTGCAGATCATCCCTGGGAGCTCTCCCTTCCTCTGTTCTCCCTTCAGATGTGGGGCACATTTTCTTCTCACTGCGCCTCCCCACACCTCAGGCACATGAGCCACTGGGGCTCCCCCGAGGAGTACAGCCCCCACCACCTCGCTTTCTCACCCTGAGTCCATGGGGGACCCCTGTGTCCCCAGGTCCTAGAACAGCACCGTATATGTCAATAAATGTTTGTTGAGTGAATCATTGACTAGACCAGTGCTTCAGAAACTTATCCAGAGCCAGCCCAGAAGTGCAAATCTGCAGCCAAGTTGCCGGGCCCCATTGCCATCTTTCAGGATGGTGGACAGGCCCAAATTCAAGTTTCTGCTGATACTTCTTACTAAGTAGTGAACCCAGCCCACCCGAGCCAGGGCCTCTGCTTGGGAGCAAATGAAGAGTTGGGGTTCATACCCGCTGTGATGACCAATATCAAAACAACAAAAAAATAACAGGTATTGGCAAGGATGTGGATAAATTGGAACCCTTATGGTGGTTAGAGTGTAAAATGGTGCAGACACCGGAAAATAGTTTCGGAGTTCCTCAGAAAATTAAACATAGAATTACGATATGATCCATCAGTTCCACTTCTGGGTGTGCACTCAGAAGGACCGAAGGCAGGGGTGTGACGAGATACACGCACACCCAGGTCACAGCAGCCGGAGGTGAAGGGACCCATGTCCACATCAACAGATGAATGACTCAGCCACAAGGGGCACAGACACACGAAGGAGTACTATTCAGCCCTGAAAAGGAAGGGAACTCTGACACATGCTGCACACAGGTGAACCTTGAGGACGTCAGGCTAAGGTAAAGAAGCCAGTCAAAGCGACAGGTAGTGTGCGACTCCACTCACGCGAGGCACTTAGAGTAGTCACATTCACAGAGACAGGAAATAGAATGGTGGCCACCGGGGGCGGGGAGGAAGCCGGCCGGCTAGTGTTTGACGGGACGGAGCTGCAGTGTGCGAGTGTGAAAGGGGTCCTGTGGATGGGGGTGGTGACAGTCGCACAACATGTGAATGTGCTTAATGCCACTTAAAAATAGTTGAAATGGCAAATTTTGTTATGCATATTTTACTACAGTTTTCAAATTTAAATAATTTTTTAAAAAGCCACTGAGGAGCAGTTCCAAAGACCCAAGGACTTTTTTTTTATACTCATCCAAGGACATGCCTACTGAGAGAGGGGAAGGAAGGGAGAGAGAGAGGGAGAGAAACATCGATCTGTTGCCTCTCGTAGGCCCCATAACCAGGGACTGAACCTGCATCCTAGGTATGTGCCCTGACCAGGAATCTAACTCATGGCCTTTTGGTTTATAGGACAATGCTCCAACTAACTGAGCCACACCAGCCAGGGTAAGACCTATTGGCTTTTAAAGCTGTGATGAGCCTTGGGACCCTGGTCTGACATCCCCCTTGTTTTATAGATGAGAGGTGCATGCTGGGGCACGGCCCAGGCTTCAGAGGAAATGCTCACTGGACCCCAGGGGGCTGTTCCCTCAGAAAGCCACTGACCGTGAGGCCAGCCTCGTATCTGAGTCCCTGGCCCTGAGACGTCCAGGACATTGGAGCTCTCGACCCCAGACAGATGCTGAGGGTGGAACCTAGGAGAAATATGTTGATTTGAGGAATTTAAATCTGATTTTTTTTCTTTCTTGCAAAAAGAATTAAAATCCAGCATAAGCTTATTACAGGCAGGCTGAGGTTATTTTGGGAAGTAGCAATTAAAGGTTTTATACTTTTTCTCTCCTTTTTGCCCTTGCAGCCTGCGCAGGTCTGCGAAGCTATTAAACCTTCACCCAGCCCACAGCCCAGAGGAATCTATCCTGCCCCGTTTCTCCTCCAGTCGCATGCCTTTGGAAAGAAAAGAAAGTTAAATTCATATTAATTACAGCCAAATCCGCTCAGTAAGCACTTGCCGAACGTGCTTAGGGATGAGGTTTAAAGCTCTCCTCCAAACAAAACGGCAAAATGAAAGGAATAATTTATTTGGTCAGACACTATAATTTGCCACGTTATTCCACTTCTCTTGTTACTAAAATGGATTCTCTGCTGAGACTGTGGCTTCCAGCTCCCAAAAACATGGTCCATGGTCACTTCTCGTCACAGCCTTCCGAAACGTCTGCCTGGCCCAGCACCCACCCCCTCAGGCTGGGGCTGGGCCCAGGTCTCTCGGAGCAGGCACACAGCACACTTCCCCACACTTACATATGAGTATGCATGCACTCACACACGCTCACAGCCTCACGGCTGTGCACACTCTGACAGTCACAACGCCAACACAGCCATGGTTGCACGCAGCATCACAGCCGCACACACACTTAATCACCCCCCCACACTTTTATGGTCACAAGCATGTATGCACACACAGTCACACATACATATGTGTGGGAAAAGCAGAGACTGCATCCAAGCAGGTTGGTAGTTCAGTAAACCCTCTCTGTGTGTCTCTCAGAGTGGTCCATTGCGGGAGTCCGGTCGTGTTTCTGACCACAGTTCGTGTCTTTATGATGACAGTTTTCTCAAAGATAGTTTAGTGACTAAGACCTCAGGCCTAGGAGTCGGACATGGCTACAGTTGGGTCCCAGCCCAGCCACTGACCAGCCGTGTGGCACTCAGCAAGTAGAATGAGCCCCAGCCTCAGTTTCCCACCTGTAAATGGAGGTGGTAAAGCGTTGACCTCGTAGGATGCATACAAGGAGTAAATCAGATTGCGCCCAGTAACTGCCTCCCAGGACATCCTCATCTCCTTGGCTGATATCACGGTCCCATAGTGCCTCGTGTCCCATCCCTCACCGCGTGTCGCCTTGGCTGGGGCTGTGGATCGGGCCTGGGTGGAGGAGACCCTCCCCTCCCAGGTTGGCTGCAGGAGTGGGCGGTGTGGGCTGGAGATCTGCGTGCCCACCAGAACCCTTTCCTCTTGGGGACTCCTTTCTTCCCCAGGGCTTTGGGGTGTTCAGAGGCAAATGTGGGGCCAAATTCCCATGAGCCCCGAGTCTGCACTGTGCTGGTTGTTCAGATGGAAGGGGGCTTCATGGCTGGCGCGCCTGTGTGTGTGCCCGTGAGCCCGTGTGCATGTTCACAAGAGGTAGCTGTTGAACAGAAGAGCTTTGGGTGAAAATCGTGGAAGGTTTTGATGTCATCGTTTGCTGTTACCTGGGCGAGAGTCTGGTGGTGGTGGTGGTGGGTGGAGCCCTTTCTGACTAGCCGTGAGACCCTGGGCAGGTCACGAACCCTCTCCACCCTCAGTCTGAATGCCGCCCCCCTGAGGGCCAGTGTCTGGTGGGCGCTCGGCACTGCCGTGCAGGCTGTGCCACCGTCAGGCAGTGTTCGGTCCCGCTGTCTTAGATCCATCTGCCGTCTGCCCCTGTGCCACGGCCAAGCCCCCAGCGGGCCCTTGGTTCTAGGGTGCTGGGTGAGCGGAGTGGGGCTGGCTCCTCTGGGCAGTGGGCTTCTTGCGCCTGTGCATGTGTAGGTTTGGGTCCACAGCCTGGGTGTACACACAGGTATATGTGGTGCCCGCCAGGCCCCGCCCCATCTGTGGAGAGGGCTTCGTGGTGCTTGCGACATGTGTCCCCGTGCAGTGACATTGGCAGCTGTGTGTGGACCTCAGAGCCCAGAGCTCAGGGCAGATGGGGGCAGTGGGTTTGTTTCCTGGGGTTCCTACAGGTGGGGCAGGTGCCATGCAGGGGAGCGTGCAGGTGGGGGAGTTATCCCTGCAGAAGCTTCCTGGCCAGGCCCGCCTGTGAGACTGATCTCCCTGCCTGTCCGTTCCAGTCACTCTGTCTGCGTCCGTGGGTGGCTGTCTCTGCCTCCTCTCTCTGCTCTCGCTGTGCGGCTCCGACTTTGTTGCAGTCTCTGTCACTGTTCGTAGTCTGTCTGTACCTCTCTGCCTGTCACTCCGTTTCTCACTCAGTGCCTGTACGCGTGTCTTTCCCAGTCTCTCCCCTTCACTGTCTCCCTCTCCGCCTCTGTCTGTCTCTCTCCCGCTTTCCTCCGTCTCATCTCTCGGAGCCTCTGCCATCCTTCTCCCTGTTTGTCTGGCCTCTCTCCCCATATTTGTCTGTCTCTGCACTTTGAGGCTCATCCTGGGTGGCAGTGGGCCCTGCCACGATGCCTGGCCACCCTCTGCTGGGCCCCGGGGAGACCTGAAGTTCCTTGAGGGTATTCGGGCTGGGCCCTGGTAATTGTTCTCACCGGGCAGTCAGCTAGTGTCCTCCCAGGAAAGCCCTCCCGGCACATGATCTCCCTGCAGTGAGGGGACAGGTGCCCCGGGGCCGCCTTAGTGCCCACTGGATGCTGGCCTCAGAGCCAGGAAAGCACCTGGGTTTTCCCGAGAGAAAGCCGTGTGTATCACAAGCCAGACAGGCTCATTCCCAGGAAGGAAAGGTCTGGCTGAAAGTATTTTTACTCCTTTTTCTTGGTTGGCGGTGTTCAGCAAAATAACAGTTTCCATTCCATATGCCAGCACCTGAGAAAGGAGCTTTGTCATAGGCCGATGGTCCGCGTCCTCGTCCCATTTCTTAGCTGCATTGAACGGGTGGGGAAGGGAGGTGGCGCGTGCTCCAGGGGCTGGGAGTGCAGATTTGAACCCTGCTTGGACACTTACTAAGGCCCTTAACCTCTCCAGGCCCCAGTGTCTCCCTTTGTAAAAGGGGTTAATCATTACCCCCACCTCCTGGGGCTGTTGTGGGGACTGAGTGAGGCTGTGCTCACAAAGTGCCTCCGTGTGGTGAGGATGTACTAAATGCTGTTGGAATCAGAAATACTCTGAGTATTATTGCCCAAAGTTCCAGCCAGTGGAGAGGCAGGTGGGACTGGCCTGTGCTGGGCTGCATCTGCGTGGCACCGAGGAAAGCATTATGCCCCACGCAGGCTCCAGAGTGAGTCCTGTAGCTGGTTCTTTCAACCACCAATAAAGACCAGGAACATCGTGTGGCATTTGCGTGGTGATGAGGGAGTGGATGTGGATTGGTGTCCCAGCCAGTCCGTGTCCACCTGGTCCAGGTTAGGCCTGCTGGTGGCCCCAGAGCTGGGCTCCGACGTATTCTCCTCTGCGTGGGAAGGCGACCCATGCCAGAGGCACGCAGCTCTGTGAGTGCTGGGAACCTAAGCCTCCACTGCCTTCCCCTCCAGGCCACTGGGCAGGCAGTGGTGTTCAGCCAGGAAACTTGGCTGTTTGGGGCTGGCTTTTGTGCCTGTCCTTGAAGGGGACAGCATGTCCACCTCTAGTTCCAACCTGGGCCTGAGCAGATCTCGGCCCCTGGCCACTGCCCTGCCCCTGGGCTGTGCCTGGCTGTGCCTCCGTTGGAGTGTGTTTTGCCCTTTGGGAAGTAAATGGCTTTCTGCTTTGAAGACAGCTGGGCTGGGCTGCTGGAGGGCAGCTCTGTCCCCCTGGCTGTGTGACCTGGGCAGGTCACTTCTCTTCCTGAGCCTCGGGCTGCTGGGTCCTTGGGAGGAGACATGGCGGTGTTAGGTAGTGCCAGGCCCTGGAGGGAGAGCCCACCCCGGCCAGCAGCAGGCAGGTTGGAGGCTTAGTCACATCCTTCTAGGACGAGGACAGCTGAAGGGATGCTGATGTGATGGTGTGTGCTCAGAAGCCGCCGTCTGAGAGACTCTGGGCCGGGAGCCTGGGTTCGCACCACGACTGCTGCTCTCCAGCTTGTGGCCTTGGGCGAGTCCCCGCACCTCTGGGAGACCAGCTTTCCCGACTGCAGAACCAGAGGGTCCGGCCGCCTTGCAGGGCTGTCATGGAAGCCTCTTTCCCACAAGTGCAGACGAGCAGATCCCCTCAAGTGTGCTGCTTTCCTCAATTCTTTTTCTCTCCATGGGCGTTGGTGCTCAGATGTCACAGCAGCCGCCTCCCACCTCATCAGTTGCCGCCCCTCCATCCCTCTAGTCGCCGATGGGGCTGAGGCCTGCCAGGGCTCCTAGACTAGGAGGATCCTTCAGCTCCCCAAACCTCCCATGGCAATTAGGACAAATGCAGGCCATTTAGGGACACTCGGCATTTGAATTTAAGATTCTCTTTGAGCAGAATCCACAAACCAAGGCTTAAAATTCAGTTGGAAACCAATCCCCAGGCCTCCAAAAGCCATCTCAGTGCAGCTCTTGAAACTCGCAACGCACACATAAGGGGTCTGCGGCTGGCTGACCTGGCCTGCCCGGAGTCAAGCGGCTTATGAATGCCTCTGCATGGCTCCTGGGGCGCACACCACACCGCAGCGTCGCGCCCCGAGTCCTCCGCATAATGCGCAATGATGTTTTAAAGAAACAGGTTATGTCATTATTTTAAATCCTCACCCAAGGATATGTTTATTGATTTTTAGAGAGATAAGAAGGGAGAGAGAGAAACATCAATGTGAAAGAGAAATATTGATGGCTTGCCTTCCATATGTGTCCTGACTGGCGATCAAACCTGCAACCTTTTGGTGTATAGGATGATGTCCCAACCAACGGAGTCACCTGGCCAGGGCCTTGGGTTATATTATTATACAGATATGGTGGGACCAACAATCAGGAGGCAACTGCCACCAGAAAGATAGGTTGGGCGAATGCCAGACCACATGTGGAAGTGCCAGGTGGTCAGGAGACAGATGGAGGGAGGGGAGAGTGTGGGCAGGAGCCGTGGTTGTGGTTTTGTGGTAAGGAGTGGACCAGGCAAGGTAAGCCAGTCTTGGACGGGTTAGTTCAAATACTTTCAGTGGGCTTTGGGGCACAGGGCTGTCTCCAGCTGCCTGGTACCCGGTCCTGGGGTCATTAGGGCAAGGGAATATTGCCTCTTGTAGTGTAAGATCCAGAGAGAGGAGGTGGTTTGGATTGTGAGCGTTGGATTGGTTGGTTTGTATAGGAAAGGCACACTCCCTGCTAGTTTTTGCTGTCTTTAAGAATTGACTAGCCCTGGGAGGGGCCGTCTCTCCCCAGTCAGTGAGACCTCAGATGCCAGAGCATCAGGAGTACAGAAAATAAGAAAATATAGTTAATATAAATAATCGGGAGCCATGAGATAGGGTTTAGGTCTTGCAGTCCTCTTTGCTCACAAGCCTTCTCCTGGCCTCTGCAAGCTGTTTCAGGTGACTGTCCCTTGCCCCTCAGTCATGGCCACCAGCTGTGCAAGTCCTTGTCAGTTTTCTGTAGGGGGTTATGCACAAGGCATATCTTGGCTTTGCCCTGGTTTCCAGGACTGAGAGATCCCGTGTAAGGAAGGACTTTGCGGTGCTGTCCTTCATGTGCACATTTTAGTGACCCTGTATCTCAGGATTTCTTGGTGGAATCTACGCAGGTTTTCAGTTGGTTTTCTACTAGTCGCAATGACACTGGGTATAGTTGTGAGCAGGCACACTTTTTGAAGCAAACGTTGTACTTTTGATAGAGTGACTATGGTTTTTGATGAGCATACCACACCAATGAGAAGCAAATCTCTCAGAGGAAGGGGAGGTGATTATCAAACAGCGGAGGGTGGAATCTGGGGATGGCATGGGTGGAGTTGGGGTGGTCTTTTGTCGCAGGTGGTTGCGGCAGAGTGAAAGAGTGCTGCCTGAAGTCGGAGCTGGAAGACTGGCTTCAGACGGTAGCTGTGACACGTGTTCACCGGCGACCCTCAGAAAATGATTGGGAGCGTCTGCTTCCCCACCTGTAAGGCAGATAGCGACGCAGCCGTGCAGGGTCCTAGAGAGGATGAAGGAGACAGTGCTCAGTGCAGGGGGGTCCAGCCGTGCCTCCTCGGTGGGGGTCAGCATGTGCCCCGAGTGGACACCCCTCCTCCGGGCAGGCCAGGCCCACACGTGGGCTGGCCCCTGCCACCACGCTCGCTCTCTCACGTGTGTCGTCCGCTGGATCCGCTCCATGTGTCTGAGATGGGGAGGCGTCACTGTGCCCATTATCGAAGAAGATAAGGCAAGAAAGGCAGACTGTTTGACCTTCTGTATCGTGGGGCTCTGAAGTACCTCATACTGGCTTTCCTGGTCTTTGGAAAAGACAGGCACAACAGATGTAGATGCAGATACAGATCTACACCTGCATCTCCACATATATAACCCACAGTTAAGTATTTTAAGCACACACACACACAAATGTAGCTAATACCCATACCTCCGTGCAGCTGGCCATTTTCTGCCTTGTTTTTGATGGTGGCATGTCGAGGTGGGGACTGGTCTGCCCTGAGTGTGGACAGTAGGGAATCACAGGGTAGAGAATTCAGAAACAAACATCAAGTTGTCTAAAAAAAATCAGTCTACTTTTGCCCTGGCTGGTGTGGTTCAGTAGACTGAGTGCCGCCTTAGAACCAAAGGGTCACTGGTTCAATTCCTAGTCAGGGCACATGCCTGGCTTGCGGGCCAGGTCCCTGATGGGAGGCGCTCAAGAGGCAACCGCACATTGATGTTTCCTTCTCTTTCTCCCTCCCTTCCCCTCTGTCTAAAAATGAATAAATAAAATCTTTAAAATAAGAAATGTTTAAAAAACATCAGCCTACTTTTCTCTATTACCGTGAGCTGGCAATTGTAGACAGTAGCAGGGATAAAGCAGCCCCGGGGCTGGACCAAGGACTGGCCGCAGGGCCCTCCCCATTTCGCCAGCACCGTAGCCCTCTCGCTGGCCCGCTGCGCCTCCGCCACCTGCCCTGTTCCCTCCCTCCACCCCAGGTCACCTTGGGGCAAAGAAGTTTGTGTTTATTATCTTCAGGCATGTTTTCATATTTTTACTATACATATATGTATATATCCACATGAAGTATATCTTCTTACTATGTATATAGTTTTTCTTGCACATAATATTATGTTTTTGAGATGTATCCTTATCACTACCTGAAGCTCTCATTTGCTCATTGAAAGCCCTGGGTTTTAAGTTGATGAATATTCCATAATCCATTTATCTACTTTCCTGTTGAGGTTATTCAGATGGTTTACAGTTTTTCATCATTGCAAACTTTGTTGCTGTGGGTGGAACACATGTGACCCTTGTGTGCATGTACCAGGACTTCTTCAGGGCAGGGGTTACGAAATCAAGTTTGTAGGTAACAAACAGCATTTGAAAAAATGAAACAAAATGATACAGTGCATTGCAAGCAATAAGGTAAAGTCATACCTCTGTGTGTGTGTGCACGCGCGTGCACATGGGAACTGCACTGCATGTGACTGTTTCTCTGCGTCGCGTGGAGCGATTGAGAGCCCTGGGGTGCCGGGCGAGCAGTAGTCCTGGGGGTAGGACCCTGCGTTTTCAGCTTTATGAGACCTGCCAGATTGCTCTCCGCAGTGGCTAAACACACTTACCCCCGCTTTTCAAACAGTGATGCATCTTATTATTAGACTTTGCTTTTTGGCCATCTAATAAGTAAGAAGGATCGTGTTTTAATTTGTAGTCCCTCATTCGTGCACTGGACTTTGTGGTTTCTTCTCCCCTGGCTGGCCCATTCGTCTCCTTTACTCGGCTTTCTATTGGGTGTCTCCTTCCTTCTTATGTTTTTAAGAGATACTAATCATTTATTATTTAGATGTATTATAAATAATTTCTCCCAGTCTTTGGTCGGCTGTTATCTTTGTTTCTGGTATGGTTCATTAGGGCAAAAGTTTTACATCTTACATGATCAAGTGTATCATTCTTTTCTTTATGACATGCATTTGTATCTTGTTTAAGAGGTCCTTCCCTACCTTGAGGCCATAAAGATATTTTTTAATGATTTTTTCATAAACTTATACAATTGATTATACATACAGTTTTTAATCTAGCTCTAATTGTTTTGTCATTGAACAGGCATAGGGACCCATTTGTTTTATCTGTGTGGGCAATTAATTGTCCTCATAGCACTTACTCCATTTCTTAATTTTTAAATTATTTTTTAGATGCCAAACTGTCCCATGCCAACTTTCCTCGAACACATGTAAGTCTGTTTCTGGCCCCTCCGCTCTGCTCATTGGCCCGGCAGTCCCCCAGGAGCCGCCCTGCACTCACCGTCCGGGTTGCCGTCACCCCCCTCCCTCGCTGAGTGTGGCGTGGCGTGGGGCAGGCGCCCCCATCTGTGCCGCGTCCATGGCCTCTTGGCTCTGCTTTGACCTTTATTCTACTGTGAGGTTTTAGGATCAATTTTTTAAATTTCATGATTGAAATTGAATTGATTTGATTGATTGGAATTGATTGGATTGGAATGGAATGGAATTGATTTGATTAATTTGGGGAAGATTGCCACTTCTGTCACGTTGCCACATTTTCCCTGCCTATGAGAATGGTCTTTACTTAATGCTTTTGAGTTTTATAATTTGTATCATAAAGCTCTAATATATTTTTTGTTAAATGTATTCCTGAGTACCCTGCAGTTTTGTCACTATTTTAAAAGGTAAAGAGCCCTGGCTGGCATAGCTCAGTGGATTGAGCGTGGGCTGCGAACAAAAGGGTCGCTGGTTTGATTCCCAGTCAGGGCACATGCCTGGGTTGCAGGCCAGGTCCCCAGTAGGGGACACGTGAGAGAAAACCACACATTGATGTTTCCCTCCCTCTCTTTCTCCCTCCCTTCCCCTCTCTCTAAAAGTAAATAAATAAAAGCTTTAAAAGATGAAGATATATCCTAAAAGTAATGGTTTCTAATTCTTTATTGCTGGTGTCTAGGAATGTAGTTGCATTTTATATGTTGATTCTGTTCCCAGTTGGATCTTGGTATCTTACTAAATGTATCCTGTAGATTTTATAGATGTTTTATTCAGTCATGTCATTTATAAACTGTAAAAGCTTTTTTCTTTTCCAATTCTTCCACCTTTTACTTCCTCTGCGCCTCGCCATGCTGGCTGGAGCAGCAAACATGTAGCGCAGATGCTCGGTGGCACAGGCGCAGTGTGGTGTGAATGACATGTTTAATTTAAATTTTTTTAGTAGCCACATTTTAAAAAGTAAAAATAAATAGATGACATTAATTTTAATAATATTCAGAAGTCTGGTGAGTGGGCATCCTTTACTTGTTCTTGATTTGGGAGTATTGCTGAAGTATTATCGTAAGAAAAATGTTTAGCCCTGGCCAGTATGGTTCAGTTGGTTGGCGCGCCATCCCATAAACTGAAAGGTTGTGGGTTCGATTTCCACTCAGGACACACGCGTAGGTTAGGGGTTCAGTCCCTGGTCGGGGCGTGTGCAAAAGGCAATCAGTTGATGTTTCCCTCTCACATGGATGTTTCCCTCCCTCCTTTACCCTCTCTCTCAAAGTCAATAAGCATGTCCTTGTGAGCATTGGAAAAAAAGAAGAAGAAGGTCTAATGGTTTCTTATAGTAGGTTTAAAATTTTAACCTACTATAGGTTAAAGTAGGTTCCTTTTCATTCATATTTTGTTAAGGCTCCCTATTTGTGAATGGATGTTGAATTTTATCAATGTTTTTCGGCAACTACTGAGACAATCATAAACTTTCTTCTTTATCCTCTGATTGGGATGATTTTTATATTAATTTCTATTATCGTCACATCATTATTTCTTGGGTTGAGCTCGACTGAGTTTACATTGTTGTATTTCATGGATAATATCTTCACCAAGACTTTTGAACCCTTTTTTAGCAATGAGATTAGCTATAATGTACTCTTTCTGTCCTTATTTAGTTGAAGTATCCACCAGATTAGCCACAAAGTATACTAAGGAACACTCTTCTCTCAGCATTCAAATATTTGTATATGTTAAAGATTATTTTAATACTTGTATATGCTAACATATTTGCATATGTTCATTGACATTTGTGCATGTCAAATATATGTTACGGATGGTCTTCAAATACTTGTGTACTTATTCCAAAGTTTGGAAACCCAGCTGGAAAGCCATCTCAGCCTGGTTTTGTTAGAGCTGTGTCTGTGTTTTTTATTTTAATGGTTAGAGGTAATTCCAATTTATTTCTTTTTTGAGTCATCTCATTAAATCTATCAATCTACACTGAGTGGTGTAGCTCAGTTGGTTGGACATCATCCCACAAAGCAAAGGGTGGCTGTTTCGATTCCCAGCCAGGCTACAATGTAGCCTGGGCTGTGGGCCTGGTCCCCGGTCAGGGCGCACATCTGAGAGGCAACCGAAGGATGTTTCTCTAAACCTATCAATCTGCCTCTGTCTTTAGGAATGTGGCTGATCTCCTGTTAAATGTATTGGCAGTATTTGTACTCATGTTCCTTGTTTTATTCCTAAATACGTGTGCACTTTCTCTGGGTTTTGTTTTGTTTTGTTTTGATTGGTTTAACAGAGATTTGTTGGCTTTTTAGTCCTTTCAGGTTGCTTGATTCTGTTGGTCCTTTGTTTCCCATCTCACTGATTTCTTTTCATGTTCCGTATCCTATTCCTCCTTCTTTAGGTTCGCACCCGCGGTATTTTCCAGACGCCTTGTGCTGGGCGCCGGTGGTCGATTTCCGTCCTTCGGGCTCTTCTCCTCGCCGCCGCAGGAGCTGGTGTCTGAGTCCTGCTTCACTTACTCCCGCAGGATCTGATCTATAGCTGCTTTCTAGTTTTTCAGATCTTAGTTTTTCCTCAGTTTTGGAAATTTTTCATTCATTATCTCTTCAAAGTATGCCTTTCCCCCATTCTCTTCCCATTCTCTCTTTCTGGAACTTTCTCGCTCTGTCCTCCATGTCACTTCAGCTTGTTTTGCACCGGATGTGACAAAAGCAGTTTTGCAGTTGTCCGTGTGGAAAATAGCGCAGTGATTAAATAAATAATAATACAAGAATAAACTCTCTTTTGAGTGCTCACAACGGTAAATCTGCTTTTGCCCTACCCTGTATGTATTACCCACCTTTTCAATCTTTCTGTTATACATTCACTCATCTTCTCTTACGCTGACTTGGACGTGTTCTTTGTGGTGTCTGCTGAGTCTCGGTCACGGGTATATTTGCATATGCACGCATCCATTCTGTCATTTTGGATTGTGGATAGAGATTTATCTAGGAAATCTGTGTGGCCTGAGTTGAGGTGTTCTCCCTCCAAAGCGGTTTTCCTTGACTCTGCCAGGTTCCTCAGGAGTAACACAGGTATGGGATCAACTTTGTACTTTTTTCATAGCTTGCAGGTTCCTGGACCCTGTGGGGACTGTAGATTTGAACTGTTACTCTATGAGAAGGCAGACAGGTTGGTTACAGACACTCAGCGAAGGCTTTAAAGAATCCCTGCTCATTTCCCAGCCAGAAGTGTAAGTACCCAGGTGCTGTGTTGTGTCCCTGTGCAGGTGGGCATTGACGGGTGTCCAGCCTGAAACCCTCCAGTGGTCTTAAGCACACATGGGGGTCTCAGTGCCCACTCTTCATCTTTTACAGGATCCAGGTCTCCCGCCCGCCCCCTGCATGGTCACCTAAACTGGATCACGGGGTTACAGCGAGAGGCCACCCCGGGTCTTCCAGCATCAGCTCACCTGGGCTGCTGTGGTCTCCAGGTTTCCTCTTGGCATTCTGCCCACACCCCCGACCCTGTGGTCTTTCTTTTACTGCCACCTAAAATGTAGGTCTAAATAGATATTCATTATATCTATTGAGCTGGAGAGTTTTAGCTCATTTTGTCAAGTCACTGTGCTGCTGTTTTTCAAATGCAAAATTAAAGGTAGACAAACAAGGTTGATGGGGAAAGTAACCTATATTTTGGGAAAGAACTGTAATTATCATCCACTCCAGGCAAAAGACCCATGAAGTGTTCAGTTTTCAGGGAAGGAAATCCTTGGCACCTGTCTTATTCCCAAAGCCACTGGCTAAGTCACAAGCCTTCTGGGGTTGGGGCCGAGGCTCCGCCAGGGCACACTGAGGCCCAAGGTTTGGGGCTGTGACGGCCGTGAAGAGAAGCCGGTGAAGAGAGGGGAGGGCTCATTTAGTTTCATTTCGCCTCCTTGCTGTCATCTTTGCAGGTCATGTGATCATTCTGAGAGCCCATCTTTCTCTATAAACTAATGGCTCGGTGATAGAGATTTCCTGACACTGAATTTGGGCCTTATGGTGTGACCTTAAGTGGGGAGCGCTGATTTCTTGATTGTTACTTTCTGAATTTCCTCTGTGTCTTTATTTATTCAAACAGTATTTATGAGCATCTGCTATGTGCCAGGTGCTGTTCTGGGCACTGTTTAAAACACATTTTCATTACCTTTGGTTTGCCAGGTGCTGGGAATCCAGACAACTGACTCGCCTCCAGGCCTGCCCTGGGTATTGGGGGCCCAGGGCCGTTTCCAGAGCCCAGAGCAGAGTGGCGTGCAGCGAGTGCGCGGACGAGGGCCAGCTGGGCTCCTCAGGCCCTCGGTGGGGTGTGGGGGTCCTGTGACAAAAGCCAGCCTGGAGGGAGCGCGTTTGCAAAGGCAGGTGCCCACTCCTGCCTGGTGGTGGCACCCTTGCCGGTGGGGCCTGATAAAAATAAAAGTAGCCCCTCTCCCTCCCCCAGTTCACCCTTTTATCAGGGAGTTGGAGGTATTTGGCTTTTTGTTAACTTTTTATTTATATTACTATTTTAAATAGTGTAACTTCCATGATTCAAAATTCACTAGTTGCAAAAGTAAAAACAAACAAACAACAAAAAAGCTCCCTCTCAACCCTGTTTCACAGCCAGCCGCTGGTTCTGCTCCCTGGAGGCAGCCGAAGTCTCACATGGCCTGTGCAAGGTATTCTTCCAGATGTGTGCGTGTAAATAATGCTTTTGTGAATATTTATATATGTGGGCCTACCTATAAATTTATACACACACATACATATATATGTTTTTTAATGCAATTGTTGGCATCTTGCTATTTTGGTTTGACAATGTATCTTGGAAATTGGTCCATATGAGGCTTGAAGCGCTTCTTCATCTGTTTTTATGGCTGTTTGATATTCTATTATATGGACGGACTGTAATTCATGTAATGAGTTCCCCTCTGATAGATACTTAGATTTCCAGTCTTCTGCTGTTTTTGAACAGTGCTGCAAGAACCGGCCCGGTGCCTGTTCCTTCACACACTTGAGAGCATACTCGTGGGGTACAGCATGCAGCCGACAGGCAGCCAGCTCCTCAGTTCTGAAGTAACGGCCCGAGCGCCGGGTCAGGGCTGCCTGGCTGGGCCGGGCCGGCTCTGCCTCCCGGGCGGCCGGTGGGCTGGCCCTACAGTTGAGTAATTTTCCCAAGACCTTCATCCACAGACATGTAACGTCCAGTTTCTGAGTGAGGGAATGAAAATATTTAAGAGCTGAGAGAAATTAGCACAAGACATAGGAAATAGTTTTGTCGGTTTTAGAGATTATCTGCAAATGAATTCAAAGTAGCGTCTTCTAATTGTGTTTTATACAAATACGTTCTAGCAGAGCTTCTCGATGAGACTTTCAGTGGGCCAGGTAGAAGTTTGTTTGAGGAATCATTCGCTGGGTTGTAAAACTTGGCTCACCAAATTAAAGATGAGATGTATGATGTCACTGAGATACCGTGAGCGTTGACTTTGGTGGAAAATGCATTTCTGACCTAATGTAAGACATCTCCGTTACAAGCTGCTGCGTGTGCTGGAACATGGCGCCAAACAGGACTGGCTCTCGCCCCTCTGTTCCGGGGTGTGGGGCAGTGGGTGACAGCGTTTCTTGAGCTCATGTTCCGGGCCAGCCTCGTCCTTGTTGCTCTTTTCTGGGATGCTCTCATGTACTCCTCCCAACAGCCCTGCGGCCACCCCTACTTTACAGTCAGACAGACGCCTGTGGCTCAGGGGGATGCAACTCTCCCAGGGCCCCCGGCCCTGCTGTGGAGAGCGGAGGCCATCACTGTGACTTCCCAGGCACGTTTGGAACTGTGGCATCCAGACAACCTGAGATGCCAGGCGGCAGGTTTGCCTGGGATCTGTCTTTATTACAGCTACGCTCAGCCCATATTTTGCTGTCAATAAAAATACTTCCAAGCAGGGCAGCAGAGGTTTTGTTTAAGGACTTTGGCTTCTTAGTTTCTTCGAGGAGAACATTTTGAAAAGGAAAACAAATGCCCCCACCCAGTTAGGGTCAGCACACTGCAGACAGGCAGCCGATGCTGAGGGCTCCCTGCTTGAGGGCTAAGGCTGTCAGAGGGGCTTTGGAGCGTGCAGGTGGGCAGCCTGGCTCCACGGGAGCCCGCAGTGGGATTTCTGCTCAGCCCGTTTCCCTCTCTGTGATGTGGGGGCTGGGGTCCTCTCTGATGTCACAGGAGAGCCCGAGTCACTCCTGGCACGGCGGGCTTGCCTTCCCCCAGCTCCAAATCAGCAGTCAGCACACTTGTCAGTCAAAGGGCAGACAGTGAATATTTTAATCTTTGCAGCCCATAAGCACGGTCTCTCTCACGACGACTTGCCTCTGTGGGTGAGGCATGAGCACAGTGGACCCTCAGGGCCGGCGGGGCTGTGCACCTGTAAACAGGGTGCGCTGGGGAGAATTTGGCCCTCAGGCCGGTGTCTGCTACCCCTGCTCTAATTGGCAAATGATATTGGACTGATTCTATAGCAAACTGGTGGCTCCAGCCCTTCTTGGATACAACCCCCTTTCCTGTGTCTCTCTGGTGGATCTCCACCCTCTGCCCAGACCCTTCCCTACAAGTGCAGTGGAAGGGCACTAGCTGGGGAGGCAGATGACCTACCTCTCACTGTGTAGCCTGGAGCAGCTCTGTTGCACTTGCCTCACTTTCCCCATCTGTAAAATGGGGAGATTCTCAAAAGTTCCTCCGAGCTCCAATATGCTCTGATTTTAGTCAGAAAGGGAAGGAATATTCTCTTCCCTGGAGGTTGTAGTTTTAGATTGTGTCTGTGGTCACCACGACAAAACAATTAAGATGATTTTGTGCTGTAATCTGTACTTCAAGAGGTATTTATCCTCTGGGGCACCCCATATGAGCACACCCCTAAAACTGCTGGAGCCAACAAGTAGGGACAACCTTTAGGGCCTCCTTGGCCCACATGGTGTCGTGAAAGGAGACCTCCACCTGTGAATTTCTGGGTGGTTCCTGGTGAGGAACATGTTAACCTCCGTCTTGTTCTCCACCAGGAATTGCCCTCTGCATGGTCTGGTGAGAATAAGTGAGAAAAAATAGGGGGGAAGAGGTGCTTTGGAATTGCACACAGTGCAAGGCTTGATTATCCCGTTTACCTGTCTTCTGGTTGTTCCAAGGGAAGGCTGCTACTAGCAGGCAACATCTCACTCAAGGAGCCAGACAGATCAGGCCCCTGTGTGCGTCCCCAGTCAGCCGAAGCCCAGGAACGCCTACGCCAGCCCGGCCCTGCCAGTGCTCGCACACTGCAGCTGCCAGTTGGCCGGAGTCGCTGCCTGTCTTGTCCTCAGACACCCCACCCAGCCCTGGGTGGCCCAGGGACAGGAGGAGAGCTCCCTGGGAGAGCTGGAAAGGAAACTGCACAGCAGCGAGAGCTCCGGGTGGCTCCTTGGGCTGACTTGCCTGTTCCACCACTAATGAACTCAGGGCATCGGTTGGACCCTGGGAGCTTTAGTTTCCTGAATCGAATCATGGGATCGGTGATACCTGCAGGGATACCAGAGTTTTGGTGTTTTAGTAAATACTGATTATTCATTTTTTCCAGGCACTGTGCCAGGATCTATATAATAGTATGAGAGATAGTGTTACTGAAGTTTTCCTAATTGCCAGGCCATGTATTACACAGATTACCTCATTTGGTTCTTCCAACAACGCTTCCCATTTTACAGAGAGGAAAATAAAGGCTTAGCAGTGTTATCTAAGGTCACATGGCCAGTTAGAGACAGAGCGGGGATCTGGGCATGGCTGATTCCAGAGTGGGCGTCACTGGGTGACTCTGCCTTCCCCCAGGTCAGCTGGGGGATGTCCTTGGCAGGGCTAGACCTGCCCGGGTGCTGTCATTTCAGGAGAGTGCACGGTTTACATTCTCTCCAGTCGGCGGCTCACTTTCTGGCTGAGGGCTGGCCTCCCTTCTACCTTCCTGAAAGCCCCTCATTTGGGTCATTCCCCTGGATCCTCAGACAGAGCCAGACTGTGGTTCTGGGCTCTGGACCCTCCATGTTACAGCTGTTGGCAGAGGAAGGCTGGGTTTGGGGCTCTGTTACTGGCCGCCCCACACAGCTGGTCAGAAGGGGTTTTCTGAAAACCTTTGCCGGCCTCAGTCCCGACTGGCTGGGTCCAGGAGGGGCCCTGGCATCCGGAGTGTTAAGATGATGCTTTTCAACGGGCTTTCACAGCCGCTGGGCCTCTGGCCTCCACATGGCGTGGTGCAGGCTGAGTACATTCTCTGTGGTGGGATTGTACTTGCTCTTTAGGGGGCCTTGAGAAGCCAGCACCTCCCCCAGGCAGTCCCCTACCACTCCTGGTCACACCAAGGCATCCGTCTGCCCATTCTACTCTACTGCGAGGGTCAAGAGGGCAGGAACAGCAGCAGGGCTGGTCCCCTGAAGAGTCTGGCCCTAGCAAAGCCACGGCCCAGGCTTGGTCCTGGGCTCGGTCCTTGGCCCTTCCCCTTCAAAGCCCGCGAGCTCAGGGGAGTTACTTTACCTCTCTGAGACGCATTTTCCTTACCTAAAATCCACATCTGTAACTGCACCACAGTGCTGCCGTGCGAGTGGAGGAGTCCGTGGTCTCAGAGGCGCGACAGTGGGCCGTGTCTGCACTCCAGGCCTTGCACAGAGCCAGTGCTCCAGAAGTATCTGTTTTCAGCTGTGGTCCGTGGCCGTCGCCCTTGGAGCAGACGTGGGTTTCAGCTGCATCTCTGCAGGTCCTCTGCAGGGCCTGTGGCAAGGGCCCAGCCACTTCTGTGTAGTCTCCAGCTTTGGGGTGCTGATGGTCACACCAACCTGCTGTCCATGCTTCTGGGGAGCTCTAGGCCTGAAACGGAGGGGCAGGTGAGGTCTGAGGGCATCATTGGGACGGCTCTGGGCAAACTAGGGTGAACTGACTCCCCTAGGCCAGGCTGGCCCGGGGTCGTGCTTGGCTTATCATAGGCCCAGTGGGCTCAGTGCTGAGGACTCACGGTGCTGTTAGGGGCCCATAAAAATGTTCTAATTTTTTTTTTAAATGAGAAGTCTGGATTATATGTGTCTTTATTTGTCAAACAAATAGAAATGTTACTATGTTTTGTGGAGAGAGAGGCCTGCAGGCCTAAAGCACTGCCGGGAGTCCTATCGCTGCTGCGGGGAAGCGGCTGCCCGGCAGCCCTGCCCCGGCCTCTGTCTGAGGGCCAGGAGGAAGGGGGCATGGCCAAAGAGAAGGAGGGGGGTGCACGGCCGCCAGGCACCTGGCAGCGGGTCTCCCTGAGGCTCCAGCGGTGGAAAGGAAGTGACGCGGCTGTTTCTGGGCCTGCTCAGCCCAGAGCTTTGGTTGGGAAGCTGATGACGGGGCAGCAGCTAATAGGCGTGTCAGTGTTGAAAGCCTCCGAGCCCTACCCAGCGAGCCGGGAGATCCTGGTCCTCAGATGCTCCTGCCTTGACTGCGTGGGGGGCAGGGGTGGGGGTTCCTGTTTGGAGCCAGGGAGTTGATTTGATCCAGCTGAGGCTGGGACCCATCTTGGAGGCTCACAAGGCAGCTGGGTCCCCACCACCTCCCCCTCTCCACCACTACCATATGTGGCTGTACAGCCCAGAACGGGGTGTTGGGGGGAATCCATGGAGGACGGTGTAGCAGATGTCGCTGTCCCTGTACTGAGCTTCTTGTTTATCTTTTATTAACGGCAGGCACTTGGGCCGGGGCAGTGCTCAGAGCGGCCTTGAAGGAGCAGCCTTGAAGGAGCAGCCAGGGGTGGCCTCCCTCAGAAGGTGGGGGAAGAGGGGAGGCGTGACTAATCCAGGATGCATCTTGATGGAGCCAATCAGGCAGGTGGCACAGGGCATACCTGATCAAGGCTCTGGGGCTGCTGGCCTCGGACTTGGGAGGAGAGCTTTCCTCAGCTCCAGACCCAGACTCGCAGAGCTGCCTGGTGGGACAGCCCTGGGAAGGAAGGTCTGGCCCTGGCCTGTGGTTTGTACCAGCTGGGACTGGCCCCAACCCCCGACTCTGGTCTGGGTTGTCCCTCTCTCCCCAGCCTTTCGTTTTATTTTGGGTAGAGACAGGATATTCAGGACAAAGAAGAGAAGTTAGGCCTGTATTTCATTGTTCATTCATTTCTTGGAATCTTTGCAGAGGGATCTGGCAGGAAGGGGATATTAGGGAGAGAGGAGCTGAAGGGCAAAGACGTCTCCTTGGCTCCTTTGCCTTTTCTGCTAAACGTGGTAGCAGTTCTGCATTTCCACTTAAAACGTTCGTCCTCTGTCAAGGCCACCCGCACCAGTGATCTGGGGACTGGGGAAAACAAGATGTGGGCCTTGGGTCAATCCTTGTGTGACGAGGTCTGGACCGTGAGAGAGGGAAGGAGGCGGAGGGGTTGAGGTGCTGTCTCTGAGGCCCCGAGCAGCACACCTCCCTCTGGGTGGTAGTGATGGAGCTGCATCCTCAGCCAGGTGGCACTCTAAGTTGCTTTAAGAGTAAGTGGACCCTACCGATCGGTGTGGTGACGTGGTGCTCCCCTGGGCAGGGCCTGAATTGCGCCAGATGAGGGGAAATAAAGTGAATGGGCAGCAGATGAATGGTAGAGCAAAATGTGGTCTATGCATACGACGGAAGATGATTCCCCCTTAAAAGGGAAGGCGTTTCTGACATACACTGCAGCGTGAATGGCTCTTGAGGACATTGTGCTAAGTGGTGCAATAAGCCAGTCACAAAAAAACAAATGTTGCATGATTCTACTTACATGAGATACCCAAAATAGTCAAATTCATAGAAACAGAAAGTAGAATGTTGGTTTCCAGGCATTGGGAAGATGGGAGAATGGGGCATTATTGTTTAAAAGGTGTGAAGTTTCAGTTCAGGAAGATAGAAAAAGTTCTGGAAGTGGAGGGTAGCGATGGTTACATGAGAATGTGGATGTGCTTAACACCACCGAACTGAATACTTAAGAGTGGCTAAAACAGTAAATTTCATGTTATGTATATTTTACAATGGTTTAAAAAAAGATCACATGGTAGATGACCCCTCTCTTCCCGTTGACTCCCCTATGGAGAAGGACTGGTATCAGGTGTTTATCTTTTATTCCAGTCCTGTTGATGATGGTATTGGGTTCTTCTGCAGAGAAACTAAACTGACCCCCTTGGCTAACCAGGACAGACCGCGAGTGTGCTGGGTCCCAGAGCCAGGCCTCACGCAGTCTGGTGTTTAGGGGTCCCCCAGTGCAGTAGCTAAAGCTCTCACCCGACCAGCCCAACTCAGCTATGCAGAACTTACAGATTTCTAGTCTCTCATCTTTAAATATGAATGAATTCCAAGGTTTAACTGACATCTAAATAACGCCAGCTACATGGAAGAGCGATGCCAACATAGACCATGGATGAAGTACAGTCCCAGAGGAAACAGAACTGCAGAAGAGATGAAAATGTAAGTGGAAAACAGCTCTCCCATTGATATCCTCAAAAAGATTGAGAAGAACTGCATCCATAAAATAAGAACAGGGTGCTATGAAATAAGAATATTCAAAAAATAAATGAGATCTTTAGATTAAAAATATGATGGTATTAATAAAAAGTTTATTAGGATGGAAGGTGACTCATGGAGACCATGGGAAAAAGAATAAAAAGACAAAGAGAAATGTGAGAAAGTCGTGTGTGTGTGTGTGTGTGTGTGTGTAATTAATGGGAGTTCAAACAACTGAAACTGAAAATGGATAAGAGAATATTATACAATAATTAATACGAGAAAATTGCCTGTATCAGAAGGACAAAAATCCTCACATTAAAATAATCCGGTGTGCTAGCACTTAAAAAAAGTCTCATTTAGATGTGTTTGTGAAATTTCAGATAACCAAAAATAAACACTTCTAAAAATTTCTTGAGAATGGGAAAATAAACAAAAAACCCAGGTGGTCTGCCTAGGTGGGAGGCTTAACCGGACCCCCCTCTCCCAAGGCAGCAGCCTGTGCGGGGCAGCGACCGCCCTGGCAGGTTCGAGGGAAATGAGCAAACTGCCTGCCTAGCTCATGGTCACTCGGAGGGGAGGGACTTTTCCAGTCCTGCAGGGAGGACTCAAAACTTCTACCTCCTACACATCTTTGTTAGACAGATACTTAAGTATCCTCTTATGCAAAGTAGGGGAATCAATGAAGGGAGGGAAGACTGCCAGAGGGGGAGTGGTGGCAAGGCTGGAACTGTGTAGGCACCTCTGGAGTCAGTGCCGATGCTGCTGCCCGGGGTGAGGGCCCAGGGAGCTGGCGGAAGGCGTCTGCAGACTCAGCAGCAGGAAGAAGAAAAGGTGGTGTGTTGCCCCGCCAGGACGAAGTGGGGCCTTCCACACGCCCTGCGTGGCAGGGAGGCTCAGAAGAATTGGGCCGTCCTACATATAAATAACTGATAAATCGGGAACATCGAGCTCAGAGGATTAAAGAATCGAATCATGATGTTTTAATGTATTCCTTATATAGATCAGATAACCATCAGAAAAAGTTTTAACAGTTAAAAGTCGGTGCCTCCAGAGCACAGGAAGGAAACTTTTGCTTTTCATTATAAGCTCATCTGTGCAATTAAAAAAGAATATGCAGAACCGCTTAGATCTTCCCCCAAAAAGCCAAAAAAAGAGTCATGGAAATTAAAGTGAAACAATGGGAATGGGCCACAGCCTGCCACGGGAGCTTGTCGGGGTGGGTTCGGGAAGCCCAGGACGGCTGTGGGGCCGCTGACGCGCGCCTGCTGACGGAGGCCTGACTGGGCTGGGGCTGGGTGACCTCCAGTGAGGCATTTTCAGTCCTCTTAGCTTGCTCTGTTCAGTTTTACTTTTTTGGAAAACAAAAATGCAAAAGGCAGACTGAGAGGCCCCACGTGGATGTCCTCATACAGTCCCTAAGCCTGGCGGAGGACAGTGGTCCTCGCTGCCATGGAGCTCCTGTGCTCACCTGCTGGGGGGACATAGACATCTGTAAGTGTTGTCCATGAGACAGTTTCAGTGAGGGCTGTTGGGAAGGAAATAAACCGAGTCGGGCATGAGAGGGAGACTGGGAGCCTCTCCCCACTGTGTGTCAGGGAAGGCCTCTCTGAGGAGGTGGCATTTGAGGGCGGAGAGCTGTGAGGGAGCAGGCCTTAGGAAGAGTTTGCCGGACACCACCCTGGGGATGGGCGAAGCTGAGCAGAGGCCCCTGGGGATGTCTGGTGGGAGGGCGGACTCACAGGTTTGGGAGGCTTCACAGCACACCACGGGGAGACACCGGTCAGTTGAAGAGTTAGCGAAGTCAGGGAAGGCCGTCAGTGGTGGGTAGGGAACCTAGAACTCCACGGTGAGAGGAAGAAGCCCGAGGCCCAGGGCCAGAGGGTGGGGCCCCGCAAGGAGTCTTGGCAGCTCTGAGATTTGAGCCCCATCTCCTAGGAGCCTGGGCAGCATTCTCCTGCATGGAGGGCTCTTGATGGCAAACCCCAAGCTTGGATTTTTGCAGGGGTTCCGACAGAGAAGCAGCTTAGAGTGGAGTGTTTGGGGTCGTCCCTCCTCACCCAGACCGATGGAGAGCAGAGACTGACGTGAGAGCCCTTCCCTGGGCAGAGAGCATCCTCCCAGGCCCCATGTGTAGAGCCAGTTCTGTGCTGGGCCTGTGTGGGCCCACTTCAGGCCAAAGGAGAGGAGGTGCTAAACTCCGACTGTGCTCCCACCCCTCGCCCGGCCTGCCACTCACTGCCCAGTGGAGCCAGGTCTCCTGCTGGCACCCCATGTCAAAATACATGCCCTATGGGGACCAGTGAAGTCAGTGCAGGACTGAGGGATGAGTGTGTTTTTGAAGCATGGCATTGGGGGCCAGTGCCAGTGTTCCAGAGTCAGGGCCGCCGGTAAACACAGACAGCAGAGGCAGCTTTTCCAAGGCTGCTTTGAGGAAGGCTTCTCTGCCTGCAGACACCTCTTCTGCCTCCCCAGCCCACTTGGGGCTGAAGCCTGGAATTTCACCATTACTGGTTCATTCCTTTGGCTTGGAATACAGAAGTCCCTTTGAGGAGGTGACCTTTGAGTGCAGGGTATGGAGCAGCTCATTTGCCTCAGCAGGGCATCAGGGCCTTCGCTTCTCCACAGAACAGCCAGCCAGTGCTTGCTGTGCCCTGTGTGCTGTGCACGGTGTACGCTCTGCACGTGCAGAGCGGGGTCAGACGCTGAGGTGTAGCGAGTGCCGGGAGAGAGACATGGCCACAGCGGAAGGAGCCAGGAGAAGACGGGTGGAAGGGCATAGGCTGAGGGCCGCTTAGCCTAGGCTTCTCTCTGTGTGTCCTTGGGAGACTGACAATTCCCTTTTTTGCAAGGTGCTTAAGGAGCCAGCACGGAGCTGGCCTGCGGAGGATGTTCAGTGGCTTTCCGGAGAGGAGGTAAGGGCTAGACCACAGCTGAAAAGATGGCCAGGTGACTTTCATGGGGACAAAGAAGGCTTGGGTGTAGATGCCTGGGGCTGCCAAATCAGGGCAGTTTGATCCAGGACAGAAGCAGGAGCTCTGAGTTCGGCAAAGTTTGAGCTTTGTGCCCGGCACGACTGAGGCCTGGGAAGAGGAGGAGGGAAGGCGTGAGAGTGGTGAGGAGTTCTGGAAGGAGATGGAGGAGAAGGTCTGTGCTCCGTTCCACCACTGGGTCTGGGCAGAAAACTCCCCTGCAGCCCGGCTCGCGTTCTGGGGCAGGCGAGGCCCAGGAGGGCTGGCATGGAGCCGCCACGCTGTGCTGTCTGGTGGTTTCGGCTTTTGCTTGTCCAAGTGTGTTGAGTCACTTAGGTCTTTGTGTATCAGTGAAAGGAAAAGACAGGAAAACCCTAAGATGGCATTGTCATGTTTTTCTATATTCTCCGATTAAAGTTTCCCTTTTACTTCTCCAAGTGGTTGACGTCAGGATGGAGAGGAGCATGTTCTCTGTGCACATGTGCTGGGCCCTTTTCCTCTTGACCCCAAGAGTTGGGTCCCTCCTGGGCCACCTGCTCTGATCCTCCCTCCAACACCTGTGAGGGGTGCTGGGCGGCACGGTGTGGCCGGCACCAGCTGGGGTCTGGGGCTGCCGTTGCGTGGGGGTTGGGGGTGGGGATCAGCTTGGCTGTGACAGCAAAGACACGGGCACTTCCTGTCCATGGGGCCCATGGCTGTTCCTGAGCACATTTCTGACTACTCCTTCATGCAAACAGCATTTATTGAGTGCCTGTTGGGTACCAGGAGATCCCTGGCCTCAGATTGCTCATAGTCTGGTATAAAACAAACTAGCCGGGGGTGTGTAGACAGTTACAGAGTAGGGAGATCAGAGCAAAGAGAGCCAAAAGGCAGTCCGGGGCAGGGTGGGGGGGTTGGTGAGGGTGGGTGGGACCTGGCAAGGAAGACTTCCTGGAGGAGGTGGAGCCCCAGCTGAGTCTCAGGTTAAAAAGGAATTTGCTGAAGCCTGAAAAGCAAAGAGACCAGCAGGTATGAAGGCCCAGGCATGGGCCAGAGTCCCTGCATGTCTGCAGGAGTTCTCCTCATCTTTCTGGCCCTCCTTGGGACCCATCTCCAGGACCACCTGACTGCCAGCTTCTTCTGGGTCTTCTTTGAGGGATGGAGGACGTGTCATACTTGCCACAGGGTCTCACTTGAGGGGGGGTCCCCAGTGGTGCTGCTCTCAGCATCATCACTGAGTGTGTGACCGTCTCCTCCCCCACAGCCTGTGGCAGTCAGATGAGACCAAGGTCCCTGAGCGGCCCCAGGATCTTGAGGGGTCACAGCTGCGGAATGGGTCATTTTTCATGTCACCCTGTTTGCTTGGTCTCCACTGTGTATGTTCTGTTTTTAATGTTGGGATGCATCTGAGGACAAGAAGAAACTAGAAGGAAGGTGCGTCCACCAGAATTGACTTTTTGAGTGCCTGCTGTTTGCTTAGCCAGTGGGGCTGGGGTTGTGGGACCGGAGTGGGGCTAAAAGTTTGAGAAGGCCCAGAAGATGCTTTGCAGCAGGCTGGGGACCGCCTTGGACACTCCCGGCCTAGCCCGATGCTACACACTGGGGAACTCCGGGGCCTGTGCGGGGTGAGTCCCCACTGTGGGCTGGGAGAGCCAGGCTCAGGGTCCATCTGGAGCAGGTTCTTCTCGAGGCCGTCAGAGAATGAACCAGACTACCTCATATGAGAGGAGGTTAATTGACATCGGAATTTTTAAAAACATAGCACATCAGGAGAGGAAAACATAGAACCCAGCAGACATGCAAACTGGCAGAGACAGTTCACAGCTGCTTAGAAAGGTCCCACAGGAAAGAGTGCCCACACCGCTCTTGTGAGGTGAGGAGTGGGTCCCTGGGAGCTCCTGGGGGTCTGGGCTCCAAGCTGCCGCTGGTGGCGGCTCAGCCTGCTCCACAGGGGCTGTCCTCATCCTCACAGTCATCTTCAGAGCCAGTGAGTGAGCCACACCAGGGAACGGTCACAGCCGCACTCACTTTTCACCTGGACAGTCTGTCTGGCCAGGCCACTGCCAGCACAGGTCCCAGGTGAGGGCCATGTCTGCCCTCCCAGACTTACGGATGGGTGGGTGGGGGGTGGTGAAAGGCACCCTCGAAATGCCACTCTTTTCCCATCACTAAGGATATTCTTAGGGTTTGGAACCAGCCCCCAAAGTGTGGGGTTCCCAAAGGATTTTTCCCAAAGCAGCATCCTGAGAAGGGGCGGGGCCCCAGGCAGACTGACAAGACAGTGGTGCTGTGAGCCGACACTCCTGTGCTTCCAGGCACTGCTCTGTTTTACATGCATTTGCCTATTTAATCCTCCCCACAGCCCTGGAAAACAGTCTTGTGAACCTCATTGGACAGCTGAAGAAACAGAGACTAGAGGGGTTATGTGACTGGCCTTGGGTCCCACAGTAGTACGTGGTGGCGCCAGGCTTCCAGCCCTGGCTGTCCAACCCAGACCTCCGCCCTTGCACAGTGCTAGACGCACCCCCCCACCCCACCCCTCCTCTCACTGAGGCATGCCTATGTTCGATTAAGCTCATGAAGGAAAGCCAGCTCCATTATTTAAAACGGTACCAGCCACCATTTTTGCACTGCCTACTTTGACCTGCATTATCTCAGGTCCTCTTGGTCATAGTAAGGTATGTGCTTGTCTCCATTTATAAAGGGGA
The DNA here is from genome assembly GCA_004026765.1 of Micronycteris hirsuta. Lineage (NCBI taxonomy): Eukaryota > Metazoa > Chordata > Mammalia > Chiroptera > Phyllostomidae > Micronycteris > Micronycteris hirsuta. The sequence continues at coordinate 20,012 of PVJI01006652.1, read as the reverse complement.
AAATTGCGGCTTGGGGCAGCAGGTTCCGTAAGTGATGCTGCAACTTGAATTCAGCCCTGGGCTGCTGACAGCTCGCCAGCGCCTGAGCTCTACCTGCCGCCTCTCCACCTTGCTTTCTGCCACATTAGGCTGAGAAGCTTGATGAACCCCCTTCTCCCTTTTCTGCTCCCTTTGCCTCCTTGGGGCTCTTCTCGTGATGCCGCCCATGAGTGGTTGAAGGCCTGGGGATGCCTGCCTCAAACCTCTCAGACAGATTCTGATGCCAGCTCTGGTGGCTGCCTCTGGGAGTCGAAGCCGTAGTTGCCACCGAGCTCGTCGCCCACCGTTGTGCCTATCCAGCTTCTTCCCACTGGGCCCTAGGTCAGGATTTGGGCAACCACCTGTGGCAGGTTTTAGAAGGCTGTTCCTGGGCCGGGAGGCAGGATGGCATCTGGGAGTAAGACGGGCTGGGGAGAGATTTGGGCGATCAGGGGCCTTGCTCTACAGTGAACCTGCTGCCTCCCCTGGGTCTCCTGCTCCCAGACCAGCCACTGTGTGAGGGAACTGGCCCCGCTGCCCCAGGATGTTCTCACAGCACCGCGAACCCCCGCGCCCCTCTGAGCTCCAGGGCACTGTAATCCTGAGCCCTGTGCCATCACACCTGCCTGTCCCCTACTCCCTGTTACTGTGCAGACAGAGCAGGGTTTTCCCGGGTGGCTTCTGTTGGCTATCTCTGCATCTCTCAGGGGCATCCGAAGAAGCTTTGTGTGGCTGGAACGGGGATAAAAATCCAGACAGATAGGCCCCTGATGGGTAACTTGGACCGTTGGCAGACTTGGCTAATTTTCAGGCCTAGAGGGAATAAGCTGTTTTTGAGTTGAACTGAGCCCAGGGACTCTTTGATTTGTGTCGAGGTGGAAGCTGCCTGGGCAGGCAGAGATAATAAAGGTATGAGCTGGGGGCTCGCTGGAGATGAGGTGGGGGAAGGCTGAGAGGCAAAGCTCATCCCTCCATGCCTTTGGCTGTGCTAATCTGAAGAGCAGCGGATAACTTCATGATACACTCCAAGATGTGCAGGGATGTGAATCTTAGTCCTCGAAGCCACGGACAGTCCTCTGTGGGCACCTGCAAAAGATCCAGGAGATCTGAGCTGAATGGCTGTGGAGGGGAGGAAAGAGAGGAATGTGGTGGGGATGAGAGGTGGACACAGAGAGAAGAGGAAGTGCCCTGCCGTTAGAGCTTCCGTCCACCCACGTATCCACACACCCACACCCCTCCCCACACATGTGTCCGTCCACACATCTACCCACCCACTCACCGTTCACCTGCTCGCTCAGCCACACCCCCAGCCAGTCTCCCACTCACTCACCCTGTCGTTCCAGCCATTTCCATCCAGGCCTCACCTTCTAAGTGTGGCCCCCAGTGGGCCAACCACCCCTCACCATTTTCTGATTCTTTTTTACTTGGAACCTGATTGTGACCTTTGGCCCCCGCAAACCCTCCTTACTACCTGTTTCCCTTTGTGACCCCCGCAGAGATTGTTGGCTCTTTGACTTAGTCATCTTGCTTCTAGTCTCTTAGAGGTCTCCTTGGAGGAGTTGGTCAAAATATCTCTGGTGAGTTGATGGAAGGGTTACTACGGACACATAAATTCCGTGGGACTGGGATTGGCTGGCGTCCATCCAGAATGACTGAGGTGGGAAGGGAGTTCACATTGGCGAGCACCTGCCACAGTGCTTGGAGTGCGGTGGGAGGGCAGCGCAGTCACTGGTACAGAGCATGGTGCTGTGGAAAGAGCCCAAGTTTTGGAGCCAGGCAAGGGTGGGATTGATTCTTGGGACTGATGACCTTGGGTAAGTCACTTAACCTCCCTGAGGTTCAGTGGCCTTGTTTGTCAAGAAACAAGATATAAACAAATCCGTGCAATTTGATGTGCATACAGGCACAGCACGTGGTCGCTGGCACGTGGTTGGTGGTGATGCCTCCCCCCACCACATCCCGCCCATAGATTCGGCGATCACTCAAGGCCTCCACCTCTGGCCTCCACCTCCATTCTTCACCTTCTGGAGTCGGACTAGGCAGAGCCAGATGAAGCTTTCTGAGGACACAGGACTCCTGGGCCAGGACCAAGCCGTGAACAGCACTGGCATTCTCTGGCTTTTCTGCCCACTGTACTCTCTTGGTTCTATCCTTGTCTCGGCATGTCCCTCTGTACTTCCCTCTCGGGCCCTGAGTGCCTCCCTGCTCCCGGGCAGGATGGGCAGAGAGGAGCTGCTGAGTTGCTGGAGGTCAGGATGGTCCTGATTCAGCCTGGCTCCTTGCTGCGGGCTTCTGTGTGGCCCAGGGGACAGTGGGCTGGTTCACAAACCCTGAGAAGTGGTGGAGATGAGCTGGGAGTGGGACGGCATGAAGAGGTGAGGGCAGAAGGCTCAGATCTGGGGAAGGCACACAGTGCTAGGGGCCAAAGGCACTTAATCATCTGAATTCTCTCTGCCCCCTCCCTGACTCCATTTATTACCTATTAAATAATTATCTCATTTGGAAAGTGTTTCTTAATGTAGGGCAGACTCCACCCTGAGGCACAGGTTTTGCAACGGACTGTCTCCTGTGTGTTCCAGGCTCGGGCAGGGCTGGAGCGTGCTTGCCCTGCCTGTGCGTCTGCACCAGGCTCGGGCCTGCGCCAGCTTTGCCAAGACACAGCAGACTGGGGCGTGGCCTCCCCATGCCTCGGGATGTCCTGGCTCATAGCTTCATTACAGGGATGTTCTTCGTCAGTCTTCTAAAGGTGATTGCCTGAGGCTGGGCCTCCTATGTTACTTGGTATTTTCTGGGACCCTGGGCCTGCATCCCCCAAACATCTGGCAACTTCAGAGATGGGAAGGACCTTTGTCCTTTTTATAGATGAGGCCACTGAGGCCCCAAGGGGCGGGGGTCACCCTGAGGTCATACACTGACTTGGTTATAAAAGCAGAAGCCCAGGCCACCCGCCTGAGAGTCCGGAGCTCTGTGCTCTCTACTCCATCCTTCCTTTGTCTTGGAGTGTCAATGGCACCTAAATGGCCCTTCCCTTCTTGTAGGAAGGGGCTGTTTCCTGAAACCAGAGCCAGGAAGCTGTGTTGGATAGATGAATGAGTGATGAATGAGGCGGCTAAGCCTCATGACAACCCCATGGATTGCCCCCCTTTTTGTTGTCAAAATGTTATACATACTTTTTAGAACATGTGCACATACAGAAACGCAGGCCTCACCCGCCCTGTCTGCTCCCAGAGGTCATCGCAGCAGCCAGGCAGGCTTGTGCCCTACCCCCAGCTGTGGTGTGGAGGATTGACTGGGTGGCCCAGTGAGGTTCAGTCAGTATTATTAAGGTCCTCCAGACGGGAAGCAGTGGTAAAGGACCATGGCGGTGCCCAGACTAATCTCCTGATCTACAGCTGAGAGTGAGGCCAAGCTGTCAGCTTGCAGCCTGGAATTTCTTTCTTTAACACCACAAGATGCCGCAAGACACCGCTTTGGCCCTGGTGCCACCAAGAGTTGTGTGAACATTGGCACTTCTTGTCCCCCGTGGCCCAACCTGGGTTCTTTCACTGCACAACAGGGCCCATCTTTGTTCCACCTTCATGCAGTTCCTGCAGTTCGCTTGAGCCCCTGGCCCAGCCCCTGGAACTTCCTGTACTCGATATCCTTTATAGAAGCTCGGAAGCCTCCCCTTGGGCTAGGCCTATCATCAGGATTCAGGGAGCAGCACTCAGCAGTAGTCGCTGAGACCTGGAGTGACCAGAGGCACTCCGGAGAAGTGGCCAGCTTGAAGGATGAATGGTCCAGGATGAATGTGGAGGGGCCCTGGGGGCATTTCAGGTAGCTGTACTGGTGGGTCAGAGATGTATGAGAGCCTGGCGTAATGGCTTGCCTTGAGGAAACATCCTGTGGATGAGGCGTGTGCAGGCAGGGCTGGCTCACTGGGGAGACTGGCCTCGTTCCACTGTTAATAGGGAGTCAACCAGGGCTCTACAGCTGTGAGGGGCAGCACAGATGCCAGACAAATGGGGACGAGAAAGGAGCTGATCTCCATCACTCAGTTGCCTGAGGCTCTTGATGAATTACCTCACTTCCAATCCCATTGTAGGGGTTCCTATCCCTACCTCCAGGACTGTTGGTGAAAATGCAAACCGTTCGTAAGGGCCCCAGTGCGATGTCTGTAGGTGGGGAGTGTGCAGTGATGGTGGTGGCGATGTAATGGGTACAGGTGATGGTGACCGGGCTGTGTGCTGGATCACTGGGCCCTTATAATCTTAGAGCCCCAAGACCAGTGCCCCCAATAACAACAGCTGTCACTTACTATGCAGTAGTGGCGTGAAGGATGATGGGCTAAAGCTATAAATTCATCTTCTCTGCACAAGAGGCTTTATTGCCCATTATACAAAAACAAGGAGCCTGAAGGTCCTGCTGTCCCTGACCCCACCTAGCCTGTGAGTGACGCGGCCTGAGTGCCGTCCCTGTGCTGCCTGGCCTTCCAGGCTCTGGTGCTGCCTGTAAAACACCACAGAAGATGCTGAAGTGAATATAAAACACAAAATGTACTGTCAGGCCTCAGAGAAGCCTGGAAGGCTTCCTAGAGGCATCCTCTGGAGGGGTTTTCCTTGCTGGGGGCTTGGCATCCCTGTGATTCAGCTCTAAGTAAAAGGAGCTGGGGAGGGGGTCCCAGTGCCAAGCCTACAGCTGAGGACCAGCCACCCTGTAGCCATCCAGGCCCCTGTCAAGTCCTTTTGCTCACTTACTTGCTTTTCAAGACAAAAAGGCAGTCACGTTGTTCAGTTGCCAAGTCTAGCCAGGTCTTGGGCCCCCTGAGGACATGCACAGTGGATTTTGAATGCCACGGCAGGATTAGCTCGCACACCCCCTCGACACTCTCCTGCCTTGCTGACCATGGGGAACCTGGGTCTGCTGAGCTCAGCCTCTTTGTGAATAGAGATGAAAAAGGCATAACCTGCAGGCCCTGCATTGCCTGCCTTGGAAAGGTGACTTGCTTGCCTGCGTGGTAAGCACCAAGATGCTCGCTAGCTGGACTATCCACCCCACAGACTTATCACCACGGGCCCAAGAGGAATTGCCGAGCCAGGCAAGGATTGTGTCTGCGGGCCCTGGCAGCTTGGTGGATTTCAATGAAATGATTGCTTGTCATTTTTTATTAATGAACGAGTGCCTGATTCATTATACATCTGAGGGGTGAGCCACCCCAGATGGGAAGGGGAACGCAGAGACGCTCAGCCGCCACAGAAGGCGTGATGTGGCCTCATGTGCAATCTTTCCTTCATCTTTCTCCCTGTAGTAAATAAGAAAAGGTGCCCATCTTGCGTAAGCAAGGCTCTAGTGGCCTGCTGTGTGCTGGCAAAGGGGTGGTGGCCCAGTGACCGGATGATCTCTTAGCTTTGCATTGCAGAGCTTGGGGAATCTGCTGTGGCTGCTCTTCCCTGTTCCGAACCTCTTGTTCAGAGTTCCTTGCTCACCTTGGCCTTGGGGAGTGAGCGGGGGGAAGCCAGGCCCCTGAGTCTAGGACTAGATGAAAGGAAGTCATGGAGAAAGCAGATGTCTGTGCAGGAGGCCTCAGAGGTGACCTGGCGTGAACTTTGGGGCAGCTCTGACCCCAAAGGCATTTGCTAAACGTTTGTGGCATGAACAAATACCTACATAGGGGTGCCTCCTAACAGAAGGGCATCATTTACTAGCCCCTCTGCCAGTGCTCCACTGGGTGCCAGGCCTTGTGTGAGGTGCTAGGGACAAGGCAGTCCTTACTCTCTGGGAGTTCCCAGGAGGCCTGGGTCTGTCCTGCCACACAACTGGCTGTGGGATTCCAGACACTCCTGTTTCCTTACCTGCGTGCGCAGCAGTATCTGCCCATCCGCCTCTCCTGTGGGGTGAAGGGGCAAGAGCTGAGGGAGCCAGAAGCCCTTGGCAGCTACAACGGGTCTGCATTGAGCACTTAGCATGCAGATACACTGGCCAAAGACGCCTTGCCTAGCAGGTGGGGCCCAGCTCTTGCATTCTCAGATCTTTAAGGAGATGCAGGCTATCTTACTCATCACTGCTTCAGTGGCATTCATGCTGAGCGGTCACTCCACAACTGTGGGTGAGCGAGAGGGTTTTTAACCATCTAGATGGAGTGCGAGGCTGGCCCTGGCCGGGGGGGCTGTCAGGCTCAGACCCGACTTAGAGCTGAGGAGGCGCATTGTAGATACTTTGCACTCTCTGGAGGCATGAAGTCATAGCCTGTGTCTCCCTTTCCTTCCCCCCACAGAGGGAGGAGAGGCTACCTGGCCCCCTCAGCTGCTCATGGGTATGAACCATACGAAAGCTTCAGGAGGCAGCCACAGGGCGGTCTGGCTGCTCCGCTGCTTTTTAACTGTTGTCGTCAGTGAGCCTCGGTGTTCATCAGGGTTAACAGCATCTGCTTCCTCGGGTGATAAGATGACGGGAGCCCCGTAAGCAGCATTTGCTGTGGCTGAGCCACCAGAGGACCTTAGACTGCTCATAACTGGGCCTTATTAAAGGAGAGGAACTCTTCTTGCCTCAGATCAGCAGACTGCATGAAAAGACTGCATGCCTATGGGTGGCTTGAGAAGGGGCTCTTGTGAGACTCTGGAAGCACACGGCCTGCTTTGGGTCCCCCTGAGGGAGCTGTCACAGATACTTCCTTCCCATTTAGCCACCGACCACATCTTTGCACCCCCGACTCTGCCATGCCTCCCGCCAGGACACACATTGCCCTGGCCCGGTGCCTGCCCCTCCCCCTCCCGCTGAGCTCACACAGCCCCTGCTCTGGACTCCAAGCCACCTCTGCTTCTGTGATGAGCTTCTGCTTTGCTTCAAGTTCTAGAACTCAACATGAATAACACGCAAGTCTTTATTCTGTTTTAATCAAATATTTCATGGCTTTTAGTTTGCTTAATTACTGGTATTGCATTTTTAAAATAAAGGTTTTAACTGCAAGTGTGCACTATCTTAGCCATATTGTGGGTTCCCTTGGCAATTGTGGGCTAACCTGGAAACTTACCCAGGGCTAACCTGGAAACTATTCTGTAAGGGAAAAATGTACTTGAGGTCCAAATCATTGATTTGCAAAGTGCTGAACTTTGAGAACAGAGCTTATTTGTAAGTGAGAACAGCCTGCATTTAGGCTAAAATAAAGGGTCTGATGTGTCATGTCTCTTGAAGACACACGGAAGCCACCGGAGGCCCAGCCAGCAAAACTCATGCTCGGAGGGCCTCGGGCTAGTGGGGCCCAGGGGAGGCCAAGGGCGGGGAGAGGGCATGTGCAGGCCTGCAGGCATGTTAGGTCAGTGAAAAGGGCAGATTGGTAGCAAAATGCCCTGGATGGGGGCGACTAGAGAATTTGACAGATTTCCAAGAGGGGAAACTAGATTTGGACATCACCCATTGGGCTGTGGTGGAGCCAGGGCTCTAGGGTGGAGAGAACTGGTGTTGGAGTGACAGACTGTCGGAGAGGCTCCGGTAGATGTGAGGCCTGCCGGCACCCTGGTCGCTGCTGGGGGTGCAGGCCCCGCACGCAGGGGCAGGGGAGCGGCTGCCGGGGTGCATGGCTCTGGTGGGCAGGGGGAGAGCACAGAGGCCGGCTGCTACTGTGGTTCTGTTGCCAGACCATGTCTGTTTTCCACCTGTTATCTCTGGTCTGGGCTACCCAGGCCAGAGCCGCTCAGAATGATCATCTGGGCCTGTGAGCCCTGCTCTGTGCAGAGCTGGGTGTGTCTGAATGTCTGAGAGAGAGACAGGTGGGAGGAGGGCTTCCTGGAGGTAGCTCCACCCTATCTTGCCTGAGAAGGTCACCAGACACAGCATGGCTTTTGCTTTCTCTGGGTCACTTGTAGGTCACAGAGGGGATTTCATGAAAGCCCCCCCGCCTCGCCCATGCCTGGCCGAGAGTCGTGAGTCTGCATGCGGAAAGCCTGGATGGGGGGTGGCAAACACCTGGGGAATGGCTGTCTCCGGAGACGGTGGGGGGCCAGGGAGCAGCCTTGTCTGTGTGGCATTCACTGTTGGAGTTGGCCAGGAACAGTCTCTTCCTCTCAGCAATGCCTCTTTCTGGGTCCTGAATATTCTCCTGAGGGGAAGGAAGAGTGAAGATGTCTGAGCAGTGTGGCTGGTGGGGTTGGGAGGTGGACAAAGGCAGCTTGAGCTTCTAGAACACTTTAAAGTGTGACTGTAGTGCTTGTGGATGTTCCAGAATGGCCACGCGCCCTAAACTGAGAAGGATCTTACTAGATGAGTTCTCAGTGGGCGAATAGCTGCTAGGTCAGTTCCTAACTGTCAGATGGCCCCTGCCGGCCTTCCCTGCCAACACGCATACACACACACACACGCACACATGCACATATGCACACGCAGACACTCCTATCAGAAGGATCAGGATTCTGAGCTGAAGGACTGAAGGAGCTGGGTGAAGGGGCTCTGAGGCATCCTCACCACCATTCTGGGCAAAGGTTCCCTCAGGACGGGACAAAGGCTCTGTGCCACCAGCATCCCTGGGCCTCGTGTTCCCCCGAGGCTGAGGCAAAGTGTGGGTTACTTCCCTTGTTTTCTTTTTGTGGGCTTTGCGGTGCCATCTGAGGCAGTACCACCCAAGAAGGGGTCTGCTTTTTCTTTTTGCTGACCCAGGAGATTTGGGGACGAGCTGTTTGCATAATCGACCGAGACAAACCTCTGACCCTTTGCAGCTCCACAAGTAGCGTCTGGTTTGCCCATCTCCTCCCCCAGCCTCCGTCCAGGAAGCAGCCTTGACTCAGCTCAAGGACTGGTGCTTGGAGTGTGGAGGAGGTATGCAGGGCTCGGGTGGTGCTGGCCTGAGATCTGCAGGGCAGGGTGTTGCTCGGGACCACTAGTGTGGCCTCTTCTGTGTGGGGGCCTAGCCACGGGCTCTGCTCCTGGTGCCAGTCGCTCACGGTGTGCCCAGAGCAGGACAGAGAAGTGTAGAGCTGGTGGACAGGCAGGCCAAGCCTGGCCCCACGCCCGAGCCTCTGGGCAGCACAGCCTGGACTGTGAGCAGCGGGTGCATTTGAGTCTGGGCCTCACTCCTTGCTCTTCATACAGAGGGGGCTGAACACAGTTCCTTTGAGATCTCAGGGAGGACACTGGGGCCCAGCCTGCTTTTGGGGCTCAGGAGGGAGACCAACTGGCTCTGCCCCTCTGTAGGATACACGTCTTGCTTCCAGAGCCTCACATTGTGGGGAGGCGTGTGTGGGAGGGCATGGGGGAGCAGGCAGGGCTGGATTTGGGTCCCAGTCAGAGAGTCACAGGTGGGTTCGTGGAGTCAGGGACCTCTAAAGAAGAGTGGGACCAGGTTGTGGGAAGGGGCGGTTGGTTCTGGAACTTTCCTCCTCCAGGTCAGACCTTCCTCCCCCCTCCACCTTCCTGTCCTGGGGTAATTCACAAAAGTCTTGTACTTATGTGCGCTCCATTAGTTTAGGCAGGATCTCCCTTTTGGGTACAGAATGGCTGCTTTTCTTATTCTTAATGCCTTGAGATCAAATATGAAAAAGGGTGCAGAATGGTTTTGAGGGTGGAAAAGGGTGAAGGTGACAACGATGTTCACCCCTCCCCACTCTGGCATGCCTCTCCCCACTGTGTTAGCAGAAAACACGCTCTCCTTCCACCAGCTGCACACAGAGCACAAGGCAGGGTAGAGGCTGGGTGGGAGCTGCGGTCCTGGCCGACCTCTCCTGGCAGGTTGGCTAGCCATGGGGATCTGCGTGCTGCAAGCGGGGAAGGTTCCCACCTTCCATTTGATAGGAACTCCTTGTCCTGAGGTACTTGCCCTGCCCCCCTCAAGTGGAAGGGAGAGGACAAGGACAGGTGGGGATTGATACCTCGCAGCCTGAAAAGGATTGCACATTCAAAACACTGGAATTTAGTGAGCTTGCAGCTGGTTGGGGGTGGGGTTGGACACTCCCCCCACCCCCGCCCAGGCTCCTGCACACGAGGAGCTGCCCTGGCTTTGTGTGTCCGGCGATAGCTGCAGAGAGCCAGAGGACCTTGCAGAGAAGGAAGGGGACAGTGGCCTGGCCAATCATGTCTTTTTCATAACCTCACTGTGCACTTTGGGCAAGTCACTCTCCCTTCCTGGGCCTCAGTTTCCCTTTCTTGCCCAAACAGGCTTTCTGATCCAGAGGGCTCCTGAGGTCCCACACAGCTTGCTCTTGGGGTTGCAGAACCGTGAGCTTGAGGCACCATGCCACCCAAGCTCCGGACCCTTGCTTTGGGCAGTGCCTGCCCCTGGAGGACAAGCACAGGGGTGCTTTCCCAGCAGGAAGGGGTCACGGGCTCCCAGCCTGGGAAAGACATCCGCCCACTGGAGCACACACCACAGCAGCCAGATCCCTCAAGTCAAGGCAGCCTGTGCATTAGCATTAGCGAGCGTTCCTAAACCCTCCGCCACGGTCATAAATGATTCATGCAGCCCCGCCTCCCTCCCAGCGGCCACTTGATGTTCCCTCCTGCTGCTCCATCCAGCGGCTCCGCAGAGGCTCCCGGGCCAGGCTGTGCTCTCCCAGCCCCGCCGCCCCTCCATCCCTCCTCCCTCCGGCCATCAGGGTAAGTTAAGGAGAAAGGCAGCTTTTCCTGCGACAGCGCTTCAAGTGGAAATGAGGAGGCGGCTGCTCTTGTTTGCACAGGCCTGGCCTGCTGCTTTCTTCTCCCCTTCCCTTTCCCATGTCTGCCGCGCTCCAAGTTTGAAGCCAGGAGAATAAGTAGGCACAAGGCAGGGGGGCCCTGTTGGGGGAGGGGAGGAGGGAGGTGCAGGGGAGGGCAGAGGAGGAAAAAGAGCTGGGTGGACTGAGAACCAGAGAGGAGGAGAGACGGGCCTTGGAGGGAAGACAGGAGGCCCTGAAGAGAAAACAGTGTGAAAGAAGTTCAGTGACTCCTGTTTCACATTGAGGATGGGCGAGGCCACCAGGGAGAGGGTGGTAGGGAAATTCACATCCTCAACCCGAGGGTTTCTTTCCTGCTCCCACCTCCCACCTCCCGACGGACACGTACGCAGCCCCTCGAACTCCCCGGTGCCTGTGAGAACTTTGAACAGGGAGTGTCTTCTGAGATCTGGCAAAGCTGAGCTTCTGAGAGCTCCGCCTTCACCACTTCAATTCCCGGTGGTCTTAGCAGCAAGGAGGACTAGCAGACAAGAATCTTTATTGTCTGCTGAGCTGAGCAGCTCTGAGTTACTTAGAAAAACATGTGTGTGTTAAACCGAGCTTCCCTGGGGAAAATGCTGTTTTCGCATGAGGAATGAATTTGGGGAAAGTTGAGTTTAGGAGAGGAGGAAACAATCATATTCAAAAAGAATGTGCTAGAGGCTTGGCAAAACCTAGAAGACACTTCTTTTCAAAGTTCCTTTTCTTTTTTAATGTTTTGATTCTCCCTTCTTTTGGCTTCCTAAAAGCCTGTACCTGGCCTGGCCTGGCCTTCAGGGTCCCAGGAAAGAGGACCCCAGGGGTCCTAAAGGTGGGGGGACTTGTTCCAGTCTTCCAGCGGGGTGGAAGTCGCCACCCCTAAGGCCTGCCACCTGCTCCCTGGCTCAGAGGAACGCGCACCCTCAGGGGTGGGCAGGCAGGGGCAGAGGCCCCTCAGCCCCCATCTTTGTTTGGGGTGTTCTGGGGGACGTTTACATTTTCCCCTTTGTCAGTTGGAAGCAAAGTTAGGTAGGAAGGTGAGGCCTGTAGGAGAAATGGTGACAGCAACTGTGTATCCGATCAGAGTGCGATTGTGCTAAAGGAGAAATGGCTGGAAACCCACAAGTAGTGGATAGTAGGGAGCGGTTGTCACAGAGGGCAGGCGTTCCGGGCAGAGGGGATATCATGTTGTCATCTTCTGAGGGGAGAAGGAGCACACGCGTTCAAAGAAAAGTCACTGCCCTCAACGAGGGGGCCTGGGGGACAGGTAGAGATGAGATGAGAGAGGAGACCGACCGGCTGCCGTCGCAGGCTGTGAGGGCTGGGACCTGATCCTCAGAGTGGTGGGAAGGACATGACCAAGTGGCAGTGTGGGAACATCCCTCTAGCTGCCCTAGGCAGAACATGGGGGCCAGGAGCAGAAGGCCACAGCACAGACCGTGACAGAGAGTGGCCCAGCCTGGCGTGGGGGAGGGAGGAGAGCAGCTCTCCCTCTGTCCAGCTGTTTGTGACACCGGGGAGGACTGTGCTTAGGGGACTGGCTCTGGGTGACAGTGCCCGGGCATTTGAGTACAAAGTGCCATTTGGTGTAATGGACATAGCTCAATCTTGGCCATTTGTGGTTTTTAAACAAATCATAATCCCCACCTTCCAAACAATTTAGTTCTTTTTTCTAGCCAGCCCCATCGCAAACTTTTGAAGCATGAAATGAATTTTGCTGGCCCCCGCCAATAGGATCCTTTCCCTAGATAATGGATTTTATGAAATGGCTATAATCCTCCCAAGTAATGAGCGGAAGCTACACTCTCCAGTTGGACCCAGCGTCCCTTTTCCTGATTTATGGTGTATTGGTTAAAATAGTAAACTGATAGCAGTTGCGAAATGGGCATCAATCACCAGGCAGTGTTGCTTAAACTATAGAAATGTTTCTAGAAGCGAGATGCTAGAAGCCAACGAAGGAACAGTTTGGCAATCCCAAAGGCATAAAGCACCAGTGAAATCAAATCTGTGTGCTGGTGTTGGAAGTCAGAGGAATGGAGTGGCCAAGGCCGGAGCGGACGCAAGCCCTCCCGTCCTTACAGGTCCAGGGGCCTCCTCTCCCGGCTGCATGCCGCAGGGGGGCACACAGCTCTCAGCTTGCTTCAGTATTTTGTTCCTCTTTCTAGACAGTTTTGAAAAATTTTCAAAATCCTGAAATGTATGAATATGTTGGGCCAATAATATGTAGTATTGAATTTTAAAGCCAAGCCTAGCAGAAGCGTAGGTGGCATATGTGTGCTCTAGCTCAGATTGGCATGCAAAGCCACCGGTTACGGGTGTGCAGAGACTGACGTACGTAGGGAAAAAGTAGGTTTCAGCGTTGTTTTCACGGAATTGCCTCTGTCTCAAAGAGTTACTTCATGGCTGTAGATTACTTGTATCATCAGTTCAAGAGAAGAGTTTTCCTCGATTGACTGACTGACTGAGTGGCTGGTGAAGGACTGCAGTGACCGTGTGCAGTGTGTAAGCAAGTCTGCATCCTATAGGTGAGGAGACTGAGTCCTGTGGCAGGTGTGGGGGGCGGCAGCTTGGCTTGGGCCTCTTAGGGAACTGGAGAAGGTGATTTGCAGTAACATCTACCAGAACTTGAGCTTCGCTGGTAGCAGTGACTCCCAGCCGTGTCGGCTCAGCGCCAGCCCGTGACTAGAGGGCAGTAGTAGGGTCAGCAGCCTCTGAGACCTGCGGGCGGCAAGGGTGTGGGGGTGCCTCTGCCCCTCCAGCGGCTCAGCTGCTGAGCCGACCCACTTGATTCCAACAAGTGGCTGTGCCACATGCCAGCTCGAGACCCAGCGGCAGGTCCGATCCTGCTGGAGGGCCACCCCAACTCCCCGGAGAAGCCCATGCCTGCACCCCCAGAACCTAGGGTGTGATTTTCCTCAAGTTATACAACTCCCTTGACTTCGTCTTCCTCCTCTGTCACTCGAGACACCTCCTGTGGAGCCTGGTGGACAGCAGACATGCAAGCCCACCTTTCAGTACCGTGAGCAGCGGGTGGGCGCCAGGCCAGGCCAGGCCCGGGGCCTGCACGGACACTCAAAGTTTGACAAGAGATGGTTGGCAAGGCAGGGCCCACTGGGGTTTTGGACGAGTTGTCAACCCCTGTCCTTGAGGCCAGGATTCCCAAACTGAGGAAGGGACTTGGAGAAACAGACTGGAAAGAATGAGTCATGGCTGTGCCAGCCTCAAACCAACAGGAGAATCGGCAGTCCTTTCCTCTGCCCTCGCCTCCCCCAGGCAGGGGCCACTGGGCGTTAACATTACCTCTGGCAGCCTGTGCTCCCAGGGCCCTTGACGTGGATGCCTTCAGATTATTCCTCATCCCAAGGTCATGGCTTTCCTCTCAAAGCTAGGGCACCCGTGCACAGATTTGGGCGTAGTGGGCCTGCCACGAGCGTTTGCTCTGGGACACGCGGGAGTGGTCTGGCTCCTTGGAAACCAGGTGGAACTTTCACTTCCTGACCCAAGCCCACACACACCCACGCACCCCCTCCCTGTTGCCGCTCTGTCCTGACAACTGCCCAGGACAGAAACTTTTCTCTTTTGTGTGCACCTGGGCTGTCAGAAGGTGAGTGCTAATCACGGTCGATTGTGCTCTTATAGGTGCAGGTTTGCAAAGGACGTCTTTTGTTCTTGTTAGAGTAGCTAACCTCTAAATCTATTTAATACCCCTTCCCTGGTTGTCCATCATTATGACACATGATTTTCCAAAGGATTTACTATTAGTTAGCAGCACAGGGCTTTCTCCCTGGGGTAGCAGCTACTCGCAGTGAAGAAAATGCATGTTCAATGTAGCAATTTGTCTTTTTTTTATATATTTATTATAAGAGTAAATGAGTTATTGTTGGAGACTTCAATATTATTGCAAATTAGGTGCTGCACACAGAGCGGGGCCCATTCATTATGTTTCTCGACTCCACAGCAAGCACAGCAGTTCAGGAATTGGTTGAGGGTTCCGGCCCTTCCCAGGCCGAGCACAGGGGGACACTCCGGGTCTTGCTGTGGCATCACATGGTGCCACTCGCAAGAGGTGGGAAGCCACCAGCGCAGGCAGGAAGGGGAGCACAAAGTTTGTCATCTGTGGTGGACAGGCTGCTGGCTGGGTCATCAGGCTGGTGGTGTGACCCTAGGCTGTGATACCCGCCCTCACCGCCTGGTCCAAGCTTACGCGGTGGTGCAGGCGTTGAAGGTGGAGATCTGTACCCAGAGTAGCTCCTCAGCCATGACTCGCTTCCAAGGTACTGGCAGTCCCAGCCAGTAGGCCGGTTTGGCTTCCGACTTGGGGTGAGCACCGAGAGAATGGTGTCTGGGCCCCTGCTGAAGTGCTGCTGCCGCCTGGTCCTGTCTGTCTCTGTCACCTGCCTTGTCCAGAGCTGGACACAGGAGATGCAGGATGTGTACAAGAGAGCTGGGTTCTTGTGCACCAGGGATGAAGTCCACGTGGCAGAGTGAGTGGGCATGCACTGTCAGTGCCAAGGAGGGGAAGGCGGAGGCTTCGGCACACAGTCACTCCCCGAGGCCGGGGGGCCTGCAGGGAAGGCCACCCAGTTTAGCTGTCAGGGACACAGGCCTCTGATGACTGACCAGCCCAGGTTGGAGTCCTGGTTCTATGTCACCTCCTGTTTGTGTGGCAGTGGACAAAATGCTCAGCCTTGCTCTGACCTTCAGTTTCTCTTGTATAATGTGAGGTTGATACCCCATAGGTATCACTGGGGTTAAATAAACCGATGTCCCTGAAGCACTCAAGATGGTGCCCAGCCCATAAGAAGCACCCACAAAAGTTACTTGTTCAAATACCATTCAGTGGGCATTGCAGAACAGGATGGGCTAAACCTTAAACATTAACTACTCACCTCATTTGATTGTAGTGCATATGATTGACACACTGGAAGTACCACCCACAAAGAGCCGGTGATAAAATTTTGGATTTGTGCACATGCGCTCTCTCTCTCTCTCTCTCTCTCTCACACACACACACACACACACACACACTCTTTTTTTTTTTTTAAACAAAATGAGGTGTGTTGTATTTGCTACTGTGTACTCTTTCCTCCTGCCCATGTAATGACCTTTTTGTCATTTAAGGTTTTCTACTCGCAGTTCTCAACTTTTTAGCCTCGGGACTCCTTTGTACTCAAACATTCTTCAGAACTCCAAAGAGCTCTTTGGGGTTTTTTTTTTTTTTAGGGATTATGTTGATATATTTACCATCTTAGAGATTATAACTGATAAAACAAAAGGTTTCAAACTCATTTAAAATAGTAATAAACCTACTTCATGTCAATGAAAATAAGTCATTTTTACGAAAAATATTTCCAAAATAACAAAAGTTAGAAGACTGGCCTTGTTGTCTGTTCTCACACCTCCTTACTGCCTGCCCTCGCAGAAGGTAGCGTTCTCGTCCCATCTTTGCTGCATTTGATCTACTCTGTGGGAACCTCTGGAAACCAGTCCACTAATGAGAGAACTGAGTGAAAAAGACAAACAACATCTTAGTTTAAAGATACTTTCACTTTCTGGATCCCGTGAAAGGGTTCTGGGGTCCTCGGGTCCTCAGACCACACTTTGGTCCCCTTTGTAATGCCGGCCTGCCTGAGGCTGGGCGGGAGCTTCTCTCCAGGGTCAGAGGCTCATTGGGCCCCTCATCCAGTGCTTCTCCTGCCCACCTTGTGAAACAGGACTCCCGCAAACTCTCACTTCTTTGCAGAATGTGTGACCATTTCGTGCCTTCTCATGGCACCTGTGGGGTAGACTGCCTGGGGTCCTCAGCTGGCCCTGCCCTTTGTCCTGGTCGCTTAGACCGCTGTGTCCAGAGGCTGCTCCGGGAAGGAACTGTTGTCTCCAAGCTCTGGGGGCCTCCATTGGCCCAGCTCATGCTGTAGTCCATTGCCCATAGACCTTGACCGCAGGGGAAGCACCCAGCTCCTGACTGTCCTCACCCCAGAGGTCTCCTGGCCACAGGCCATGGGCCCAGCTGGGATGGCACTCAACCACGTGGTACCTCCTTTTCAGAAACGCCGGTCAGGCCAATGGAGTCCAGTTTGTGGGGCTCGGTGGGTCTGTGTGGGAGCCCCTGTTTGCCTTGGCTTGGGCCTGATTTCTCAGCTGACTGGCCAGCCCTTTTCAAAAATTGGCTAGAGTGTTTCGAAACTTTATTTTTTTCAAAGACAAAAATTCCTGGACCTGTAGCAAGGACAAAAAAAAGTTACGACTATAATCATAAGAACCAATAGCCAAAGTGGAATAGCGAGAGTGTGGAAATATTGAAAGTCATCAGAAACGGTACAGCTTCCTGTCAAGAGACAGGCTAATGGGGGTGGGAGCGGGGGGCCGGCCCCCAGCTGCGTGCGCAGTGCAGGCTCTGCCGACTTCTCCCTGCGTCAGCGTTTGGGGAAAGACGGATGTGCCAGGATGCGGGCCTCACTCCTGTCTGTGTGAGTGGGGCCGTGCGGAACATCTGCGGGTGACATCTATCATCTGTGACCTGTAGCATTTGTGCTTGTTTATGGTCTCTTGGCATGCATTGTTTTCTCGGGGCTGAAATACAGCACGTTAATGAGGTAACTCTCTGCTTGGGAGAATGCAGACAGCTCCAGAAGACGCCCTGGCAGCATGCTGACTAGTTTGTCAACAGTCGCACATTGTGGCAGCTGCTGTCCAGGCGAAGAAGAAAAAGGAGTGGAGATGCTGGCACTGGGGACTTTGGTGCCAGGGAAGTACGGGTCTGGTCTGGAGGGGACTGACTAGGGATATTTGTTTCTGGGACTGTGGGCCCTGGGCCAGTCATCACTAGGAGGACTGTGGCTCAGGGGTGACAGGCAGCCTGGGTTTGGGTCCTAACTTCCCCACTTTTGGCCTTAAGCTCTGCAGGTGTTAGGAGATTTGGCAGCGGCCTGGGGTCTGTGCCAGGTAAATGGCCACAGGGTGGTGCCTGTGCCTGGCATGGTGACTGGCTGTGCACGCAGCCTCCCTCTCAGGCTGGGACCTGGGAGCAGGTAGGCACCGCACCGTCAGCACAGGACGTGTGAGCAGAGTGGAGGCTGATTCACTACTGACACCTGCCTGTGGGCCCTAACAGACCCCATGTGGACTGAGGAGCCAGGAGAAGTGAACCAACTCTAGAGGAAAAGCCTGAGGAATGACCTCAGGCTGGACATCTTAGCCTGGGGACTCGTGCCCTGGGTGCAAGAGAGGCGCAGGGCACTGCTCTCTCGGAGGGAGGGCATATGGGGAAGGAGCAAAGGAGCAGAGCTGTTTCAGTTGGGAAGTGGCCCAGGCAGGGAAGAGGCTGGGCTTGGAAGGAGTTTGAAAACAGTGTTCAGGAGAGAGAGTTTTCTTTCACGAGAAGAGATGGAATAGATGGCAGTATGTCCTTCTCGTAGCAACACCAACAGCGATGGTGACAGCTGTCCCTGTTTTTGACCACTAGCGGTGGCCCAGGCCTGCAGCAGACTCCATCTCTCTTCTGTTCTCACAACAGCCCTCCAGGAGTAGGGCATTTACCTATGAATTCTGCGCCAGCGGTCACAATCCAAATTCTAGAGGTATTCTAACGGAATGCCATGAGCTGAGTATAAAATTTACACGGAAGAGAAAACAATCCTAAAGAGCCAAGACTGTTTTGTGAGAGAAGGCTGTGATGGGGTGGGAGGTCTGCCCTGCCAGCGACTGAAGCATGTCATGAAGCCGCAGTGAGGGAAGCAGAGCGCTGGCGCGGAGCGGGCGGGTCAGGAGAGGTGGGAGCACAGCTGGGGACCTGGCTGGACAAGGACGGCCGTTCGGCCCAGCAGAGAAGGACAGGCTGTTCAGAGGTAGTGTTAAGACAATGGGTTGTATAGAGACAAAAAGAATCCATACCTCACACTCTTTACAAAAATAAATTGAAAATGTATTTAAGAACTGGGTTTTTTAAAAATCCAGCTTATGAAAGGAGACCCCTCCACTCACCTTGGCACTTTGACTGCCTTGGAAAACTTCAACAAGATACAAAATGTGGAAGCCATTAAGGAAAAGATGGGCACACTTTACCACATCAAAACTGCATACTTTTTTCTGACCTTTTTAGTATGGAAAATCTAAAATATTCCACCAAGGTGAAAGACGCTGTAAATTCCTGGCACCTGATTCACCAGGAACTGTTTATTCTCCTTGATCACCTACCTCTGTCTGAGCCTCTCTCCGTCCTGTGCTTCAGCTCATTTTTGATGCATCTCAAATAGATTTCAGCTATCGGAAAAGTTGTAAACTTTTCTTTGAAAAAGATGCCATCACCCCAGTTAAGATAAGTGAGAGACTGGGAGAAAGCACGTCCCACACCTGTAACACAACGGAAGAACCTTGACAAAGAAAAAGAATGTCCAGATTTTGGACTTCCGCCTAGATGGCAGCGTAGGTGGTCGCACTCGCTGCCCGCACATCCAGAGTGTCTAAACAACGAACGCAGTAGCGAAAAATTAAACAACCAGAACGGACAGAATCGAACTGAAGGGAAGTCCGACACCCAGGAGGTAGGAGAGGACGAACATCCAGGCCGGTAAGCGGGGCAGAACCAAGCGGAGGAGTGCAGTGAGAGGCAGCGCTCACGGAGGGACTCATGCCGCCAGTGCCTGAACAGGGCGTGACCCCGAACAACGGGTGAATCCCGCAAGCCGGCAACGCTGCCGGAGAGAGGCCAGGACTGAGCCAGCAGAACCGAGTCTGGCAGAGGAGGCGGTGGGGAACTGGGGAGCAGAGGAGTGATGGAAGCCCTCTGTGATCGGAGGCCGCCATTGCTTCCTCCCAGACCCCGCCTCCAGAGGCAACGTCATCCAAAAAGAGACCCAGGTTGCAGGCTTCTGCCAGCTGACAAGTGCACAGAGATAAAAAGAATGAAAATGGCCAAAATGAAAGATCAGAACAAATTACAACTAACGGATGACGACATAGTCAACCTATCAGATGCGCAATTTAAAATGCTTGTAATCAAATTGTTAACAAAACTGGAAAATAGGTGGACGCAAATAGTTGAGCAGAAGAAGAATACGATAAGGATAATGGAGGAAGATTTACAGGGAACCAATAGGGGAAAAAAGGAGGTTGGATCTCAAACCAATGGGATGGACCAGAAGGAAGAAACAAGAATTCAAAAAAATGAGGAGGGACTCAGAAACCTCAGAGACATTTATAAAAGACCCAATATCCGGATCATAGGGGTGCCAGAAGGACAAGAGGAACACCAAGAAATTGAACGTATTTTTGAACAGATAATGAAGGAAAACTTCCCAGATCTGGCAAAGGAAGTGGGCTTCCTGGAAGTCCAAGAAGCTCAGAGAACCCCAAAGAAGC
>PVJI01006651.1:6595-84609 GCA_004026765.1 Micronycteris hirsuta | reverse complement strand
TCATTGGGGACCTGGCTCGCAACCCAGGCATGTGCCCCAACTGGGAATCGAACCAGGACCCTCTGGTTCCCAGCCCGCGCTCAATCCACTGAGCTACACCAGGCGGGCTGGCCATCTATCTTGATTGAGAGCGTTGCTGGGTAGAGTAGTCTTGGTTGCAGGCCTCTGGTTCTCATTACTTGGAATATTTCTTGCCATTCCTTTCTGGCTGGGAGTGTTTCCATTTAGAAGTCAGCTGGTAATCTTATTGGGGTTCCCTTGTATGTTACTTCCTGTTTCTGCCTCACTGCCTTTAAGATTCTCTCTTTGTCTTGGAATTTGCCATTTTAATGATGACGTATCATGAAGTGGGCCTGGTAGGGTTTCTTTTGATTGGGACTCTCTGTATTTCCTGGATTTGTGTGGCTTTTTCTCTCATCAGATTGGGGAAGTTTTCCATCATTACTTTTTCGAACAGGTTTTCCATCCCTTGCTGCTTTTCCTCTCCTTCTGGTATCCCTATTACACGAATATTATTATGTTTCATGTTGTCCTGCATTTCCCTTAATACCTCTTCATTCTTTCTGAGCCTCTTTTCCTGTTCTTGCTCTTTTGGGGTGCTTTTTTCCACCTTGTCCTCCAGCTCGCTGATCCGATCCTCTGCCTCATCGAACCTGCTTTTGATTCCTTCTATTGTGTTCTTCAGTTCAGATATTGTATTCTTCATTTCGTCTTGGCCCTTGTGAATAGTTTCTATTTCCTTTTTCGTGTTGACATAGTTTACAGTGAGTTCATTATAGTTTCCTTGTAGTTTCTGGTAATTTTCTGTGAGCTCATCGAGCTTTTCAAGTTTCTTGAGCTGCCTGATAACATATGCTTTGAACTCAATATCTGAGAGTTGGCTTGCCTCTGTTTCATGTATCATTCTTTCTGGGGCTTCCTCCTCTCCTTTCATTTCGGGATTGTTTCTTTGTCTTCCCATTGTTTGTGGGATTCTTCTTGCTAGCCTCTGATTCTTAAATTGATTTTTCAAGTTCTCTGGAGCAGCGAAGTTAATTTTGTGTCACTGTATCTGTTTTTGGGGCTGACTCTTGTCTGGGTCCCACTCTATTCTCTTCACAATTCCAGGTTTTAATGTCTCACCTGTGGATAAAGAAGAGAGGGGAAGGGAGAAAAAGAAGAAAAAGAAAGAAAAAAAGGAAAAAGAAAGATAAATAAAAAATAATACTAAAATAACATAAAATAAAAAATAGTCAAAAATAGGAAATAAAAAGAAGAGAAAACTAGGAATACTAAATGAAGGGAAGGTAGAAGGAGTTTAAAAAATATAGAAGGACAGATAGGAAGAAGGGTGGGGAGAAACAAACAAATAAACAAAGAGAAAACAAAAGAAAGAAAAGAAAAGAAAAGAAAAAAAAAGACTTCTGTTGTCTGGCTTTAACAGTGTCCGGTGAGGGCTGCTCCTCCAGTCCTTCTGTCTGCGACAGGCTGGGAAGACATCAGGTTTCCTTTTCTTTCTTCCTGAGCTGCACTCTTAGCTGCTGTCCTCCCTCCAGCCAAGTGTCTAGGAATTCGCAGCACCTCTTCTGGGCTGCCTGACCTCCACACTGAGTCAGAGTTTGTGGGGTCTGTATCTCCCCTCAGTGGGGCTCGATGGTGCTCTTCTGTTTTTCTCCCACGGAGGGAGTCTGCAGCGCAGGTCTCCTATCACAGTGGCTGGGTTGTGTCTCAGGCCCTCCTGGAGTGAGCTCCGCGCCCCTGTATTCGTTGACCGCTTTTGTCTCTGGATTCAGCGCTTGCAAGCCTCTGGCCTGGGCCCTCTGTTGCGCACAAACACCAGCCGCCCCTGACTGGCTTCACACGGTGCGCCTGATCCCGGAGCTCCGGCCCTCAGATTTCCCCCTCAGTTCAATCTCCAATTCCTCCCGCTGGGATCGCCAGCCTCTGCGGATCAGTCCCCATGTAGGCACCGACCTCCAGCCTGCTGGGGACCGAGCCGCTCTCAACAGACGCGCGCGCCTGCTTTGGCTACTCACACACCCCAATCTGGCTCCCTCCCACGGATCCTGCAACAGACCGGGCAGCTGCCGCGGCTGGATCCGCAGTCTTCCCAGCTCCCCGCGAGTCCCTTCCCTCCGAAGCAGACTCTGTACCGGCTGATCTTTCAGTTTTATGCGCAATCCTGGTCACCACTCTTCCTGAAATAAATATGGGCGATCGCTCCGCTCCTCAGAAAATCAGCCAGATATCCCACCAGTGGGCTGGAGGAAGCCGATCACACTCCCTCCTACTTCACCGCCATCTTTCCCCCCTCATCCTATTTTCTTACATTTGAAGGGTTTAATTATAGTAAAACTGATATAGAGACTTGGAAACAAAACTTATTCTTGGTAAGCATGCACATCACTTGTGAAAGACAGTACTTGGCAATATTGGAGGATACCCACTAGTAATGAATATTCAGCATTCTGTGAACATCGTTTATTATCAATTCTTCAGACATCTTTAATGAGACAAGTCTCCTAAAAGAAAGACATCTGAGATCCCTTCTACTGTATGTGTATTTTTCTGAAGGAAAGGTCCCATACCTTTCAAGAGATTCTCCAAGGGCTCTATGATGTTCAAAAAGGTACAAAACAATATATAGGAGGTCCTTTGAGAAAAGAAGTAACACTCCATGTATTCACTATTTAGAAATACACTTCAAGATGGGATTCCTCTTTGCTTTTTATATTTTTCCTCACAATATTTTAATTTTTAACTTATGTAATGAGTAATATATAATGTGTTTCTGAAAACTGAAATAAGAATAAACTTAATGTTTTAAGACCTATTTTTAAAGACTATTAAACTTTACTGAAGGGCATATTTTTAACTTGAATACATTTCAAGTAGGTCTTATTTCTGGATCAAGTGACTCAGTGTTAGGATATGACACATATTCCCAAATTTTTTAATTTAATACAGTTCTTAAAACATTTCTGCATTTGGAATGAATATGAAATTCATTCAACCAGTATTTTTTGTCCACTTACTATGTTTTGGTAATCATACTAAGCTATAGCACAGACAATGAAATAGACCAATAGAACAAAAGAGAATGTTCAAAACCAAATATTTTAGCCCTGGCTGGTGTAGCTCAGTGGACCGAGTGCCGCTTGCTAACCAAAGGGTTGCTGGTTCGATTCCCCGTCAGGGCACATGCCTGGGTTGCAGGTCAGGTCCCCAGTGGGGAGCGCGTGAAAGGCAACCGCACAGTGATGTTTCTCTCTCTCTCTTTCTCCCTCCTTTCCCTTTTCTCTAAAAATAAATAAATAAAATCTTTTTAAAAAACCAAATATTAAATATGTCTGTATATATTGCAGAGCAGAAGGAAGGTATACTAAAGGTGAAATTTCAGATCAGTGTTTAAAAAAGGAATGGATTATTCAAGAAACGAGTTAAAATAATCAGGTTTTTGCAAAAATACTTAAACCGTTACCATATGAGGTCTGTCCAGAAAGTATCCAGCAATGTAATATGAACAATAGAGACACTTATTGAATAAGATACAAGAAACATTGTACAGAGGACAAGGGCACCTTCATCCCCTTCAGGGTAGGCACCTTGGACCTCACACAGGTCTCCCAGTCACCCCATCATATTTTCCTGAATCTCATCACTGGTCTGAAATTTCTTCCCTTTCAAAGGTAATTTTAGTTTTGGGAAAAGCTTGAAGTCATAGTGTGCCAAATCTGGGCTGTAGTGGGGCTGAGTCACCTGGGTGATTTGATGTTTCACAAAAAACTGCACAAGATGTGATGTGTGCGTGGGTACGTTGTTATGATGAAGCTGCCAATCAGCAGCTGCCCATAGCTGCAGCTGTTTTTGTCATATTGCATCTCTCAGCTGACAAAGAACATTGAGGTAGTACCCCTTATTAACTTTTGGCCTAGAGGGGTGACTCGTGATGGACAACACCTTCCCAGTCCAAAAAACACAGTTAACATGGTCTCATTCTTGTTGCAACCTTGCCGCACATTCTCGAGGTGTAGAGAACCAGGCAACTTACCCTAGGATGACTGGGCCTTCATTTCCGGATCACGGCTGTAGACCCACGATTCATCTCTGGTTATGACCTTCCTGAGAAAACCCGGTTCATTGGTAGCAGGTTGAATCAAGTCAATAGCAACTGTAGCACGATGTTCTGCTACTGGTAGCAGAAGCTGCGGAACCAGTTTTGCCACGACACGCTTCATGCCAAGATCCTGCGTCAAAGTCTCGGACACAGTAGTTTTTGGAATCCCCGGATCAGCTTGCAGTTCTCACACTGTCAGTCACCAGTCTTTGTTGACTGCAGCCCATACCCGTTCAACACTCTCCAGTGTTGCAGGTTTTCGAGAACATGGATCTCTTTCAACAGATTCTCCACTGTCTTTGAAGTGTTTGTGCCAATCTTTTATTTACGCTGCACTCGTTGCATCGTCCCTGATTGTGCTTCCTGAACTTGTGTGACTGTTTCCCTCACCACATTAGGGAAGTTTTCAGTCATTATTTTCTTCCAGTGTGTCTTCTTAATCCCTTGCTGCCTTTTTTCTTCTTGTGTCCCTATGACGCAGATGGTGTTATGCTTCATGTTGTCCCAAAGGTCCCTTAAACGATCCTCATTTTTAAAATTTTTTTTTTGCTGCTCTGATTGGGTGTTTTATGTTAACTTGTCTTTCAAATCACTGATTTGATCCTCTGCTTCATCCAACCCACTTTTATTCTGTGTAGTGTATTCTTCATTTCAGATATTGCGTACTTCATTTCTGACTAGTTTTTTTTTATGGTTTCTGTGTTTTTTTTTCAAGCTGTTCAGGTTCTCACTAAGTTCTTTGAACATCCTTACACTTTTATGAGCTCTATATCTGATAAATTGCTTGCCTCCATTTCTTTTTTTAATATATTTTATTGATTATGCTATTACAGTTGTCCCATTTTCCCCCTTTATTCCCCTCCACTCCACTCTCCCCCGCCACTCCCTGCCCTTTAGTTTTTGCCCATGGGTCATACACATAAGTTCTTTGGCTTCTACATTTCCTGTACTATTCTTTACCTCCTGCTGTCTGTTTTCTACATACCGTTTATGCTACTTATTCTCTGTACTTTTTCCCCCTCTCTCCCCCTACCTCTCCCCTGTTGATATCCTTCCGTGCCTTATATAAATCCCTTTAACATTTCATGTAATAAGGTCTGGGTGATGATGAACTCCTTGAACTTGACCTTATCTGAGAAGCACTTTATCTGCCCTTCCATTCTAAATGAAAGTCTTTCTGGATAGAGTATTCTTGGATGGAGGTCCTTGCCTTTCACGACCTGGTATACTTCTTTCCAGCCCCTTCTTGCCTGCAAGGTCTCTTTTGAGAAATCAGCTGACAGTCTTGTGGGAACTCCTTTGTAGGTAACTGTCTCCTTTTCTCTTGCTGCTTCTAAGATTCTCTCCTTATTTTTAATCTTGGCTAATGTCATTGTGATGTGCCTTGGAGTGTTCCTCTTTGGGTCCAACTTCCTTGGGACTCTCTGAGCTTCCTGGACTTCCTGGAAGTCTGTTTCCTTCACCAGCTTGGGGAAGTTTTCCTTCATTATTTGTTCAAATAAGTTTTCAATCCCTTGGTCTTCCTCTTCTCCTTCTGGCACCCCTCCTGGAGGTTCCTAAGCCTCTCCTTAGTTTTTTGAATTCTTGTTTCTTCATTCTTTTCTGCTTGAATGTTTTTTTTTCTTTCTTCTGGTCCACATCGTTGATTTGAGTCCCAATTTCCTTCCCATCCCTATTGGTTCCCTGCACATTTCCCCTCATTTCCTTTAGTGTATCCTTCATTTTTTCATCTAATTTGCTACCAAATTCAACCAATTCTGTGAGCATCCTGATTACCAGTGTTTTGAACTGTGCATCTGATAGGTTGACTATCTCTTTGTGACTTAGTTGTATTTCTTCTGGAGCTTTGATCTGTTCTTTCATTTGGGCCATTTTTTTTTTCTCGGTGCGCCTGTTACTTTAAGGGGCAGAGCCTTAGGTGTTCACCAGGGTGAGGCAACCCATGTCGTTGTGTTGTGACACTGCCTGTGGGGGCGGGGCCTGAGAGGGAACAAGGGCGCTTGCTCAGCTCTCCGCGGCTCCCAGTCACTTCCCCCCGCCACCCACAAGCAAGTTGGGCCCTTCCTTGCTGGCTCCGGGGTGGGTGGGTGGGCTGGTTTGCATAGTTCCAAGTCCCTTGGGTCTCTCCAGTGAACTCCCCTGTGAGGCTGGGAGTTCCTCCTGCTGCCGCCTCAACCCCCACAGGTGTTTTCAATCGGTGGTTTGAGGCTTTATTTCCCCGCAATGGCGGATTGCATGGTCTGCTCCGCTCCCCAGCTTTTTCCCCTGGTTTATCTGCGTGCTAAAGTCTCGGCCTCGCTGGGTCCGGGTCGGCCAGCCGTGGCCCTCTCCAGGCAGCTGCAGTGTAGCCTGCCCGCTCCACACACCACCATCTCGCCGCGCACGCTCTCCGCCTGGCTCGACTTCCACATGGTTCGATTTTCTGTCAGTCTGCTTGTTTTTTGTTTTTTAAATTGTTTTTCCTCTTTTGGTTGTGCGAGGAGGCACGGTGTGTCTACCTATGCCCCCATCTTGGCTGGAAGTCTGCTTGCCTCTATTTCATTTAGCTCTTTTTCTGGAGTTTTCTTCTGTTCATTCATTTGAGGCATGTTTTTTAATCTCCCCATTTTGGGTGCCTCTTTGTGTTTGTCTCTGTGTATTAGGTAGATCTGCTGTGACTTCCAGTCTTGGTAGGGTGGCCTTATCTATTAGGTGTCCTGTGGGACATAGGGACACAATGTCCTGACTACCTGAACTGGATGGTCAAACAGTGTCCCTTGTGTGGGTTATTCCAGCCCTCCTGTTATAATTGAGTCTTGATTAGTGTTGGCCCATTGATGTGTGGGATAGACTGTCGGTCTAGCTGACTGTGAGGGTTGACCTTGACCACCGTCTATGAGCTGCTGTGCAGGTGCTGACCACATGAAGCGGAATTAACTTCAGCAGGGTTTGGTGCCTGCCGAGATCTCCCTTTGGATATAGCACTTGAGAGGCTAATTGGATCCTGCTCTGTTGTTGTCTGAAGTTTGCCACTGGATGTGTTGACTTGAGGACCTCTTGGGAGGGGTCTGGTGTAAGACCAATGTCAGATGCTGTCTGTGTCTGTCCCTGAGCCTCCTGTTTGGTGCTACAAAGCTATCTACTGTTTTTAGCTACCTCTGCTGGGCCTGGATGTTCGTTGGAAGGACCAAGCTGAGTCACTAGGCAGGGGCGAGTACTGTTCACCAGACTGATTCTGGTTCAAAATCTGTGCCAGTGCTTGGTCTGAGGCCACTCAGCAAAAGTCCCAGGGTACACCAATTCTGGCTGCCTTCCACTTGGTGCCCGCAGACCTCTATGGTGGGGCATGGTCTCAGGGGTCGTCAGTGAGGCCGGCAGAGTTTGTCAGGCCCGCACAGACCAAGATTTGGCCGTGTGAAGGGAGGGCTCTGCAGGGGAGAGTGGCCCCCATTCTAGAGCTGCACAGAAAGAGAGAGAAGAATAGAAAGAAGGAATCAGAAGATTTTCAAACACGAAGAGAGATGCGTGCAGGTTTCACAGTGGCTGCAGGAATTCAGCAACCCTAGCCTCTGCTTTAGTGGTTATAGTTCATTTTTATTTTAACTACAAAAAAGAGAGTATTATTTCCTGTAGAAATACATTGATGTTTTTTTTCTTTATGATCAGAGAAAGCAACGTAAAACTTTAAGCAGAATCATTAACTTTGTAGCATCTTAAAGTCTTGTTTTCTCTGTCAGCTGTCTTTCTCAAACTCCTCTTAAATGATGTAGTTTTAAATTCACAGCATGAATGCTAATTATACAATTTTAAGACTTTTTTTTTATTTAGAGCAGTTTTAGGTTCACAAGTTGTTACAATAGATGAACCTACCCTGCCACGTCATTATCACCCAGAGTTCATGGTTTGCATTATGGTGTATTCTTGGAGTTGTACTAAAGTATACTTGTTTTAGCCTTTTACGTGAGTCTAGTAAAATTTCAAAAGATTAGAAAATGGGGTTTTGTGTTACATCGTCTAGAAATTCATTTCTTTACTATTGATTCTGACTTGGGTGTTAACATAAAATACCTGACAAGGTTTTAACATTTGGTATTTTAACTCTTAAAAATAGGTTATTTGTCTCACTTTTTGTTTTAATTAGGTAGCCGGAAAAAAGGCATATGCAACAAGCCAGCAAATTTATGAAGCAGTTAAATCACTGTGGACAAAAAGCAACAAAAAAGAGTCACTTCCTGAACCTAAAGAAAAAACTAAGGTCGAGTTTAAATGGACTGAAAGAGTAAACATTTTGTTTGGGTGGGTGTTGGCTTGTAATGGGAGTTACAAGAACAGAATGAGGAAAAGACAAAGGGACATATACCTTTGCATGCTATAATTGTGTAAGGTATTTTATTCTTGTGGTAAAATCATTTATTTATGAAGGAAAAAATCTTTTTGGTAAACAGGTAGGAAGCCCTGCTGAAATAGAAATGCCTGCAAAGACAGCTGACGACCTGAAACTCTCATTGACTTTGCCAACAGAACGCTCTAAAATGAAAACCAAATCAGAATCTGTCTCAGGTTTGTTTGGATACTTCAATTTTGTTTTCATTCTTCCTTTAAAAATTTCATAATGCTATTATTTTGAACTTCTTTATATGTTTTTTCATGATTTTTTCTTTCTCATATCTGTAGTTTGTATATATGTTTCGGTTATGAGGTATTCAGGTACCTGGGACTTTTCTAATTGCGACATAGTTCATAATAGAGATCTTTGCACGTGGGAATTTAGAGTAGCACTGGCTAGTTGGGTGAGTGAAGGACTCAGTATCACTTTATAAATGTGAGGAAAATGTGCTTTTCTGCATTCTGTCAAATTATGGGCTATAAATATAAGTCACATCTACAAGGAAGAAATACAAGCTTCCATTTCTCATGCTTTTTACCCCTATCAGTTTTGTTTAGTTTAGATACTGGGAGAACTCTCAATATCAAATAGTAAAAATCACAACAGTTATAATACTAAGAACTTTGCTCTTGTAAGATAACAGCAATCAGTTCTTTTGGGGAGCATTGACTGATAATCATGCCTTGTAGGCAAATACTGCAGTGGTTTTACTGTGATCAGTAAGAAGGTGACACAATACTTAATACCATTTCAATACGTATTCACATAAAACCCCCCAGTCACTGCCTTACATGGCTTTGTTTATCTGTATAGTGTTAATGGTACTGCCATAAGTTGTCTTACTACAAAGGAAATAGGACCAACTCAGAGGAAATAGCCCTGGCTGATGTGGCTCAGTGGATTGAGTGCTGGCCTGTGAACCAAAAGGTTGCCAGTTTGATTCCCAGTCAGGGCACATGCCTGGGTTGCTGCCCAGGTCCCCAGTAGGGGGCGCACAAGAAGCAGCTACACCTTGATGTTTCTCACTCCCTTCCCCCTCTCTAAAAATAAATAAATAAAATCTTAACAAAAAAAGAATTAGGAAATAATGATAACATCTCATTATTCAGATGCCGTTTATTGAGCCGCTCCTCACCCAAAAAGAAAAAAAACCTCTGATGTATATATAATTATACTCACTTTACGATGAATAGACCAAGACTCGGCAAACTTAAGTAACTTGCCCAAAACCATACA
The DNA here is from genome assembly GCA_004026765.1 of Micronycteris hirsuta. Taxonomy (NCBI): domain Eukaryota; kingdom Metazoa; phylum Chordata; class Mammalia; order Chiroptera; family Phyllostomidae; genus Micronycteris; species Micronycteris hirsuta. The sequence continues at coordinate 74,911 of PVJI01006651.1, read as the reverse complement.
GCTTATGAGCAGCAGAGGTGTGTTTACAGCCTAGATCTTCCTGACACCAAAGTCTAAGCTCTTTCCTTTGTGTACAGAGTAGCTAACTTAAAACCAGAGGTTTAGTCCCTAATTTCAGCCTCCTCCTTTCTCATTAGTTTTTTTAAATTTATTTTTTATTGAATTCATTGGGGTGACACTGGTTAATAAAATTACACAGGTTTCAGGTGTACAATTGTAGAATACAGCACCTGTATATTGTGATCTTCATAAAAGCTGTCAGTGAGTAACGAACCTGATTGGAGTTTTACTCTTTTCCTCTGTACCTGGTCACCTCTCCTTTTTAATCAATATAAATTACACAGTTTTTACACTCTCTCTGAGTAATGCACAGTGGACCATATTCTGAAAAGTGTATAATACATCCAGTCACTTTTCTAAATGCTTGTCAATTCCAGAGTATATTTGTGGAGATAAAATGTGTGACAGTTTAGCAGTGGGGCCAAAGCATCTGTAGCCAATGACTGCTGTTTTTAAAAATAGATCGACATTCTGGAACCCTTGGTCTGCCTGTCACGGGTAATGTGGTATCTGAAAAGCATTGTAAGGAGACATGTAGAGGAAAAAGACATGCCACTGCCGTTCACCCTTACCACATAGCATTCAGAGTGGATTGTACAGTAGACCTTTGGGATCAACCATCTCTACCTTTCTGCCTTTCACATGTAGTCCCACAGGTCCACAACCTGAGGAACAGTGGCGTTTATGAGCACAGAGTTTAGAATAATACCCAGATCAGAAATCCTCAGGCCTCAGTCTCTTCATCCATAAAATAGGGTCCATTCTATAGTGTTTTGATCACATAGCTGTTGTGAGGATTTAATGCAGTATTACATGTAAAGCACAAATTACACTATCAAGCACATTTTAATCTCTCCATGAGTAGTAGAAGGTATCATTGGCATTTGGCTAGAGTAATAGCCATTTGCCTGTAAATGCATTTATTTTCATTGTGCACGCTTTGGGAGCGTGTTACTTAGTGGGGGAGCCTCGCCACGGCCACCACTTATCCCCTTACAGGATAGGTCGGGTGAGCGCTCTCTCTATATTTCAGGACTCTGGATATGAGGTGTTTTTTTTTTTTTTTCTGTCACCCACATATGCTTATGGCAAAATTAATGTTATTTTGGAAATGAAAAATTTGGAAACTTGGTGACATGGACCTCTTCAAAACCTGATGAAAGCAGGGTGGGATCTGTCATAGTCTCACAGGATTAATATCCCTCGGAAGCACAGGTTGGGGAGACTGGCACTTGTACCAGCTACGGCTCACCACCTATTTTTGTATACTCCACAAGCCAAAAATCATTTTTATATGACTTAAATGGTTGAAAAAAATGAAAGGAAAGATATTTATTGACAAGTGAAAATTCTTTGACATTCAAACCTCAGTGTCCACGAATAAAATGACATTGGAACACAGCCGCACTCGTCCACTTATGTGTTATCTGGCTGCTCTCGCACCGCGATGGCAGACTTGAGTGGTGCAGTGGACACCCTCTGGCTTACACAGTCGGAAATGGTGACTCTGGTCGGTCCTTTGCAGAAAATGTGTGCTGATTCCTGATTTAGAGGGATGAAGTGTGCCTTCCATACATCACTCATCTCGTCGCTTATGATATTTGCCACTTTTTTATGGATCAAGAGACTAAACATCAATCTCAAAACCTATGAAGGGCAAAAACCAAATTTCCTGCATATTTTTAGTGCAAGCGAGACGGAAACTTCCCAGGCTGTGATACAGCTTGGGAGTGCCATCCCTGAGGAACGGAGAGGAACCAGTTGGCTGAGTTACTGAAACTGCAGCTCAGTTCAATTCCTGATCAGATTGAGATGATAAAACCTTCACCCTTCCTCAAATAGGGAAAGGGTTCCCTGACAGGTAGAAGATTATCATGTGCAGCTTCTACAATTCTTTTATACAGTGTCCACCATGCAAAAGACAAAATACCAGTCATGTAAAAAGACAAAAAGATGTATCTGACAATCAAAACATTAAAAAATAATAATAGCAGACCCACAGGTGATCTATATGTTAAAGTTTTTATAGTATGTCTGATAAAGAAGAAAACGACATGTATTTCTCAGTACACTTTTCACTTGCACTGAGCAAAGGCTGCCACAGGTGGCAGTAATGATGTATTTGAGAAAGGAGCAAGCAGAATCACTTAACCTTATTTGTCTGATATGGACCCCTTCTCAGAACAATGTTTTTATTTATTTTTAAAGAGTATACTTATTTATTCTTAGAGAGGGGAAGGGAGGAAGAAAGAGAAGGACAGAAACCTCAATGTGTGGTTGCCTCTCACACGCCCCCTATTGGAGACCTGGCCCGCAACCCGGGCATGTGCCCTGACTGGGAATCAAACCGCTGACCCTTTGGTTCACAGGCCTGCGCTCAATCCACTGAGCCACACCAGCCATGGGGACAACAATGTTCTTAAATACATAAAATAAAATACGTAGTAATATATGAGCTTCCTAGAATGTTTTAAACAACAATATCTAACAAAAGATCTAATTTAGGCCATAGTTTTAAGTAGCGGTAAGTTTTAAGATAACTGCAACTGCAGTGTACTATGAAAATACCTGTGATCTCTATTAGTGATAAAATCTAACGTGCTGTCAGTACTACTGTGATTTATTTCCTACAGTCATTATTGAAGGAAATGTCTATTTTTAGTGAGAGGTTAATGAAAATAAAGACAATTTCTCCCATGCAATTTCATAAGTCACATGAATTCTATCTGCAGGCACCCTGAAACTAAACATCTGTATCATGTGGAAATCTGTATTAGTTCCATGGGTAGTGATTACTAATGATCTGGTTGTTTGTCATATATTTGCTGGTTAAGTTATATATAGGTTCATCACACTATAAAATACAAAATGTTTGTGAAATGATAGGTGTCAAATAAATCATTATATATTAATCTATTTCTCCTCTTTGTTTTCATCATAAAACTGGAAGCTAAATTTTTCTATGGAAAAAAGGCGTGTTTCCTAAAAGTAACAAAATCATTTCAAAAGAGTCAGATTTTGAAAAACATAATTAAAATAAAAATAAATTTCTGAAAAATATTTTTCTGATGTCACAAAGTAAATATAAAAATGGTTGTTTTTGCCTACTTACCATACACAGGGTATTGCATGAAGAACTTTTTGCACATTATTATACTGAATACTAAACATAATTATATGGCATTGTTACCACCCTAAGCCCCGTTTTACTGAAAAGCTGGGGTTATTGTGTTGGGGGCCAGGTAAACCTGGATTCATTCCTGGCTCTACCATTTATCAGCTGAGTGACATTGGCCATTTCTAACCCTCTCTAAATTAAAATGTCCCTATCTATAAAACAAGTATAATATAAAAGCATCCTCTATGTCAGGTTGGTATTCTGAGATAATGCATGAAAACAACATAGCATCTTGCCTGGCACACAGTCAGTTTATCAGGATCACCAGTGACGCACACGTTGCTAAATCCCGGAATCCGTTGTCCATGTCCACCTCATGCGGTCTGTCCGTGGCTTTTAACACCGGTGATTACTCCCTCCTCCCCGCAACAGTCTCTTCACTTGGCCTTCGGGATACCAGTTGCTCTTGGTTCACTTACTTCAATGGACTGGCTCTTCATTTTCGGTCTTCTCTGCTACAGTCTCCTAATCTTCTTAACTTCAAACAACTGGAGTATCCACTGGGTTCAATCCTTAGACCTTTTCTCTGAGGCTCTAGATGATCTCATGTAGTCCCCATAGTTTTAAATGCCATATATAGGTGAAGACTGTGAAAGTTATAAACCGGCCCAGGTCTCTCTTGAAGTCTACAGATTCACATTGCTAGCTGCTTACTCAACATTTATACTCAGATGCCTATTTCTTAACACTTAATATTAAAACTTAACACTTCATTTGCCTTCCCCTAAAGTTTCTTCTCTCTCATTTTTCCCCACTCCATTCTTGCAGTTTCTCAAGTTAAAGAATCTCTCTGACAGAACATATCCAATCCATTTAGGAAATCCTGTCCGCTCTGCCTTTGGAATCTGTCTACCATCCAGTCCCTTCTCACCAGGTCCACTGCTGCTGCCCTAATTGAAGCCTCACCCCTTAGACTCTTGTTCCTTTGTAGTTTCGTCCCCATAGCCAGGGGTTGTCTTTTAAAACACACATCATGTCACTCGTCTCCTCAGAACTACCTAGTAGCCTCTTCTTCTCACTTAAAAAGAGAAATATTATAGCCTTTGTGGCCCAGAATCCCATTGTTTTCTGACCACGTGTCCCACCACCCTCACTGCACCCACTACCGCCACCACGTCTGGCTGAGTCTCTTCCGGCCATACTGGCCGTTTCACGGTTCTCAAACATGCCTCAGGCCTGTTCCACTTGCTCTCTTCTCCTCCTCGAAGGCATTTCCCTGAGATATCTACAGGGCTGACACCCTCACGTGCTGCAGTTGTCACTTTTCTAGAAGGCTTTCCCTGGCCCCCCTATTTAGCATTGCAAATCACCCCAGCACTCCCTATGCCCCTCCCGGTTTTATTTTTCTGCACAGCACTTACCACTGTCTGGTACAGTGTTTCTCTAACTTATTTTCTGTCTCACCCAACTTGAATGTTATGTCCCCATTGGCAGAGAGTTTTGATTGTTTTACTGCTGTATTCCTAGTACCCTCAATCAATTGGTTAAATGAGCAACTAATTCTTTTTTTCATTTTAATACTTTATCAGGTGCTACACAGTCTGTGCTTGACCCCAAGCTCATGGATCACGGGCAGTCCCATCCAGAAGATGTAGATATGTACAGCACTAGAAGCTGAAGCCGTCTACACAGAGAACTACAGATGTGTGAAGTTCCAAATAATGATGAAAAAATCATGTCGTGGGTAATTGATGCATAAAGCATTACTTAAAGCAAATTTATTCTTTACACTTTCTAATGTATGGGTTGACCAATCACAGAAATGATTAAACACAAACAGGAAATGCAGTCCAAACCATATTAAATGATTGGTGAAGAGGCAGAAGTAGTACTATTAGGATGCATTTGATGAATTTTAAGGGTGTTTATAAAAAATTGAGTAAATGTGTGAACACTTATGATACTGAAACCTGAAAAAAATGTGTATGTGTATATATAAATACATATACACATATATATTTGCTTTAGCTTTTTCTAATTAATGCCAGCTAAATGAGAATGGTGTGTGGAAGGCTATGTTCCCTATCCTTCTCTTTTTACATTTCCCGGAGCTAGAATAAACTATATATATTTTATGACACTTGGGGTTGACTTTGTGTCTTTGTTTTATTAATGTTGGCTCCTCTTAAATGTCCAGAAACACCTGTAACTATTTCAGGGGACCATGTGCTCCATGGGACCCCCACCGCCGCTGAGCGGGCCTTGGACTGGTTCCTGGGTGGTTTCCTTGCAGTCTCAGGCCTCCTGTACCTGCTGGAGATGATTGTGTCTCCTGTTACTTAGAGAAAAAACATCAGCTATTAGTTGTAACCATTCACAGCTTCTGCCCATCTCCCTTCAGGACTTGCGTCCTTTCAGCCACACCACTCCCCGCTCTAAGGCCAGCGCTTCTGTTTGCTTTCCGGCTCGCGTTCCTTCCATGTTGTCCAGTGCCATGGCGTACCTTCCGTCTTTGCATTTTCTTTACACTCACTTCCTTTCCCCAACGTCTAAGTAGCTTCTGGTCTTTATCTAAAAACAGCAATAACAACAACCTTTCCCTAAGCCTGCCTCTTCCTCTTGAGCTACCTATTCCTTATGCTATAATTGTCATGTTGCATAAAAAAAGTAATGCATGTCCCTTTCTTCTTCACTTTCGATTCCTTGTTTGTGACACTCCTTTTTTATGTACTTGAATTTCCTGCAGTGATTCACTGTTGGCCGCTCCCTCCTTGAAAGGCGCTCCTCCTTCTCTCTCTGTTAGTCCTGCTTATCTTGCTCTGAGCCCTCAGCTGCCTAGGCTACTCAGGTTCTATCCCTAGCCTTTCCTCATTCCATATGCCCTCTCGTTTTCCTTCAACATAGTTCACTGGCTGCAGGCACCATTTCTATGTCCTTATTATTTATTTCTCCGGAGCTGTGGAGCTTTCTTTTTGGTTATTTATTAGTCGTTTCCATCTTACATCCCATAGATAGCCCCAATGTCAGTATGCCTAAAACTAAGTTGTCTCTACCTCTCTCTCCTTATGTAAGTTCCTCCTATCTATTCTACCTCCTCTTCTTGCCCTCATTCAAGTCTTTTATCACTTTCCTGAATTATTACTACAGCAACCTTCCGGTTAATCTGCTTGCCCTAAATCTTGCTCTCCGTCACTTCAGAATGTCTTCTTACAAGTAACAGTAAGCCAGTTAGTAGCAAGTTAAATAAATAAGAGCCCATTTCAAGTCTGCAGTTGGGCAGTGCAGGGTTGGTACAGCGTCTCATTGGTGCCAGCAAGCCCCTAGACATTTCTTCTCTCCACTCTGGTCTTTTTGTCTTTTTAAATATTTTACTTATTTATTTTTATTTGTATAAAGCTTTTATTTATTTTTAGACAGAGGGAAAGGGAGTGAGAAAAAAAGGGAGAGAAACATCAATGTGTAGTTGCCTCTCGAGCGCCCCCTACTGGGGACCTGGCCTGCATCCCAGGCATGTGCCCTGGCTGGGAATCGAACCTGTGACCCTTTGGTCCGCAGGCCCGCACTCAATCCACTGAGCCACACCAGCCAGGGCTCCACTCTGGTCTTTAGCATGTTGATTTGTCACCTGTATTCACGAAATGGCTACTACACTTCTGGAGAACACATATACACTCAAAGTAAGAAGAGTTAGCACAAACTGTGTACCAGATGCTTCCAACCCCTTTTTATTAGAAAACTAAGCACTTTCTTAGAACCCCTCTCAGAAGTCCTCTGTGTATATCTTCACTAGAGCTTAGATAGCCACAGGTAGCTCAAGGAAGATTGGCAAATCATGTTTTCTATGATAAGGAAGGCAAGTGATAAGGGATTTGGAATGGCTATTGAATTTGAGCTCACATACAGTATCTGCTACCCTATTCTTTTAACCCAGGGGTGTCAAACTCATTTTCACCGGGGGCCACACCTGCCTCATGGTTGCCTTCAAAGGGCCGAATATACTTTTAGGACTGTATACATGTAACTGCTCCTTAACACTTAAGCAAGAGCTCGATGCTGCCACCGGGTAGAAACAAGGTGCCCGGCCGGATACAACAGGGTAGAGGGCCGGGTTTGGCCTGTGGGCCTTGTGTTTGCCACCCGTGTTCTAACCCATGTGCCATATTATTATGACGTGGTTGTCTCTAAACATAAATTCTCTTTCTGAAATCTTCAATCATTCACCATTGCCTGCAGAACCAATGACTCCTTAGCATGCCGACAAGGTCCTTCATGTATGGTACCAGCTAGACTTTGATCCTATCTTTCTGGTCCCCCACACCCTACTGCCAGTGTGTGTTATATTTTATCTATAACACACCACTTGCTTCTTGAACATGCTTTGTTCTTCTGTTCCCCTCTCTCTGTGCCTATGCTGGAATCTCCTCTTAGAATACTTTTCTGTGTCATCCTGTTCCATATTCCAGCTTCCTTTTCCTTCAATCCCAATTCCAGTGTGACTGTTCTGGAAGGTAGGATTCAGATGCTCTCTCTTGTACATTTGCAGACACTTGGGATTTATAGCTGTGATAGTCCATACAATTTATTATAAAACTAAAACTAATGTATATGTTTTACAGACAAGGATCCACTTGGTATCTACTTGTGGGTATGACTGAATCCTCTTCGTGTAGCTTTTATGCCCATAACATACCCTGGTACATAGTACAAACTCACATATCCTATCATGCTGGTTATAAGACAGGATGCAAAAAGAATTACAGTTCTCTCAAAGGGCTTATATTCTAGAGGATGGAAACATACACATACAGTGATTTATGTATTATCTGCCCTAAGTATAAGCAAACATCTAGAGAGCTCAGAGATGAAATATAGTTCTGCAGTGAATATGACGTCGCAGAGGTGGTGCTACTTGAGCAGCCCAAGGTGGAGGAGCAGTTTACTTAGTAGCTTTTTATAAGCAAGCTCTTCAAAATTTAGCAACATTATTTTAAATGATTTTGTCCCTCACATTTATTTATAATCAAGCACATTCATATTTCATCAAATCTAACACATTATTTACCTCTAAGAAAAACGTGCGACCAGTTGTTAGAAATATCCCAACTTCATATATGTTAAGATGTGAAAATATAAGCATCTTACATTTAGTGAGATTATGGTAGGTAAAAAATTATTCTAAAGCGAAGTGTAAGTGATTTTTTAATTATGTGCTCTTTTGGATCATCAGCTGTGCCGTTAGTGCATCAGTTTGGATAATGGAGAGGTTACTCTATCTGCAAAATCTGTTTCAAAGTAAAAGATTCATACAAACCAGAGTTTAATCACTTGCTTTATTGTACAACACTCAAAGTCGACCTGCTCTTAGAGTCAGGAGACATTGAGATGTTGGGACAAGCTGTGATGAGGGCTCTCACTGTTCCCCTGCCAGGTACAGGAGTTTCTCTTTGTTAATCCTGAGCAGGTACCGGCCCTCCTTGGAGAAGAGACCTGCAGCTCCGGGTTGAGTGTGACAGTCAGCAGAAGCCTCGTTCCAAATGACAGCATGAAAGTGCATGCCGTTACATTCGTTTTTGAGGGCTATCTGTTTAAAAACAGAGATTACTTTTACTTGAAAGCATAGTCTTCATTAACACATTTATCTTATTGAAGTTCTGTACAAAGTCCTACTGTTCCGCTTTCAAACACTCTTTTAAAGTCCAAAGTAGATTTGCAAAGTCCTCACATTGGTTCTTTTATAAATACAATTGCACTGTTTTTTCTATACTCTATAGGAAAAGTTTACCTAAAATTATATTTTCAAAGTACAAAAGGATGTTATTTTTATACTACTCTTATATTCATACGGTGGACCTACTTTATGGATAAAATCACCTTCTAATCTCCCTTTTGCTTATTTCTGCTTTATGGCAAAAAAAAAAGCTGTATAGTGTGGTTGTGCTTTATACAGAAATCAATGTTTAGCTAAATATAACTCAAATATAATCTATATGAGTGAGTTGAAAATTCAGGTTTTTTAAAGATTTTATTTATTTATTTTTAGAGAGAGGGGAAGAGAGGGAGAAGGAGAGGGAGAGAAACATGAATGTGTGGTTGCCTCTCGTGTGCCCCCTACTGCAACCCAGGCATGTGCCCTGACTGGCAATAGAACCGGTGACCCTTTGGTTCACAGGCCAGCACTCAATCCACTGAGCCACACCAGCCAGGGCTGAAAATTCAGTTTAATACAATATAAGATTTAAATGTATTTTCAGGTTACGTTCAAATGATGAGATAAATTATCTAATTTAGGCCCTGTTGAATAATAATATTTGATAAAGTAAAGATAACATACAAAATATGAGTATTAATTTTAATACATACCTGACTAAGGCTCTTCAGCATTGCAGTTCCAATACCTAGACCTTTTAAAGATATAATGTAAAATGAGAAAATTCCATTTAACGTGTTATTGCATCAGTTTAAAAAAATGTGAAACCCCAGTATCCAGTTATACATTCTTAATAACTTATGTTGAAACTCAACTCATGAATGTTTTTCATACCTCTTTTTCCTAATTGAAATTTAGTTCCAAAGGCAATAAAAAGGATTTTGAATTGAATCTTAATGATCAATGAAGAGGAAATGAGTCCTGTCACTAACATCTAATCATGGAGTACATTTTTTATTCTTTTCTAGACAAACCAACTGCAAATGTGAAAGCATTTTGTAAAGGTAAAAGTATAGCTATAAAACCTTGGCTAATTAAAATCTGCATGGGAACTAATAAAATACTCTTCTAATCTGATTGAGTCTTCACCTTATACAAGGATAAGTAGGAGGGTGATCAGGCTCACGAAATAAAAGCAGGTTCCATACACTAACTTAAACATCCTACTTATACTAAAGCCCCATCTTTACTCCTTAAATGAAAATACATCATTTTAATTCATAAAATATTAAATGTAGCTTGACCTCGGAAAGGTAGTGTGACGAAGAAGTCTTCTATGTAAAGTAATTTGCCAGTCCAAGCGTCATATGTAAAGTAGTACATGGCAAATCCAGCAGTCCCTTGGCCTAGGAAGAGGGAAGAGCAGGTACAAAGAGGTTAATGGTTTGGACTTAGAATGTTCTTTCCTCCAAAAGACACTATCTGTGTGTGTGTGTTTAAACTATCACAGTGAAAGTTCACTGGACAAAATTTCAAACAATGTGGAAATGCATCATATCGAAGGTTTAAGTCCCTTAGAGTACAAAGTTGAAGAGATAAGCCATTTTTTAACTGTGGAATATATTCTTCCAAAATTTTTCTATAAATACACAAACATATAAGTACACACCACATATTTTCTTAAAAAAAATCCTTGAATTTATGTATTTACACGCTTCTCTTCTGCTTAATGGTAATTATATTCTATCAAACTATTTTGTTACCAGGATAGACAAAATGTATGCCAGATCAAATTGGAGAAGGAAGGTTTATTTTACCTGATGGTGTTTGTTTACTGAAAACTTCTGCAATCAGGCAGTAGAAAAGGGGATGGTCTCCAAAGCCATCTCTGAGTAAATCTGAAATATTAATTCACATATAATATGTTAGAAATTTTACAGTAAAGAGAAGGTGGTAGAGTAGGCAACACCAGACATTCAGCTCTTCATCTATACAACAGTTGTTCTGGCAGAAACTGTCTGACATGACTTTTGGAGTTCTAGAGTTTATTTGAACACTTGCAACTTCCAGAGGAGAGCTTGGCTGATACATTGCAATTTATTTCAGTGAAATACAGCCATCAGCCAACTGGTGGCTTCCCAGCTCCCACTGGTCAGCTCAACATAGGCAGCCGTGGACACCAACCTGAGTGTCTGGAGCAGTTTCCTGGAGCCAGGGTAGGCCGTAAGGAACTTACCCTCCAAATACTGCATTTCTGTGCTCTGATCGTGGATTGCTGCTCTGAACACTGAGGATAAATGGCTTGGAAGTGGGCCACCATTTTTCTAACCTCTACCAACTAAAGCAGCTCAAAAAGCTAAAGGGAGGTGTGTGCACAAAACAGGAAAATTGTATGAACAAAGTAAGAATATGAGTACAGAAAAAGAAATTATAAAAATTAACCCCATTAAGTACTTTTAAAGGGAAAATGTATAGTAACTGACATGAAAAATGCACCGTAGTGGTTCAAAACCATAACTGAGCAAGCAGAAAAAAGAATCAGCAAATGTATACATAGGACAACTGAAATTATCAAGTCTGAGAAACAAAAAAAAAGGATAAAAAGTAAACAACTTCAGGGATCTATGGAACATCATCAAGTGGAAGAACATACACATTATTCTACTCAGAAGGAAAGAAAAGAAGGAAACTAGAATATTTGAAGAAATAATGTTTGAAAGCTTCCCAACTTTGATGCACTACATGCATCTACAAAGTCAATAAACTCAACAAATTCAAGTAGTATAAACCAAAAATATCAATAACAAGACACTATAATCACACTGTTCAAAAGACAAAGACAAAGATGAAATCTTGAAAGCAACAAGGAAGAAGTAATTGGTCCCATACAATGGACCCCCAATAGGATTATCATCCAATTTCTCATCAGAAACTTTGGAGGCCAGAGGCAGTGTGTTGATATAATCAAAGTGCCGAGGGGAAGGGGAACTTGTGAACCAAGAAACCTATATACACCAAAACCATGCTGTATGTCTTCAAAGGAGGTGAAATGAAGACATCCCCATACTCCCCTGCAAAAAACTCTGAAGGAGATTATTATCATTAGAACTGCCCTGCATAAAATGCTAAAAACAGTTCTTCAGGTTCAAATGAAACAAAGTCAGAGTTACTACTCAAAGCCATTTGAAGAAATAACAGTAAAGGTGCCTAGGTAAATAAATGGGGAATTATAAGAACTAGTGTTATTTTAATATTGGTTGTAACTCCACTTTTTATTTGCATGATATGAAAGACGTGCATAACATTAATTATTAATGTATGTTATTGGGCACAGAATCCATAAGTATGTAATCTGACATCCATGACCTAAAATGGGGGAATGGAGATGTGTAGAAGTTTTAGTATACAGTTGATGTTACACTGGTATAATCACATTGTATTGTTATAACTTTAAAATGGTAAATGTAATCCCCATCATAACCACAAACAAAATATCTATAGATTATACACATAAGGAAATAAGGGAATAAAAGTATTTCACTATAAAAATCAACTAAACAAAGAGGATGGGGGACAAAAATCTATATGGCATATAAAACACAAATAGCAAATGGAAGCAGTCCCTCTTTATCAGTAATTAAAAGTGTAAATGGATCAAATGCTCTCATCAAAAGACAGAGATTACCCTGGCTGCTGTGGCTCAGTGGATTGAGTGCCAGCCTGTGAATCAAAGGGTCACCAGTTCGATTCCCAGTCACGGCACATTCCCGAGTTGTGGGCCAGGTCCCCAGTGGGGGGCACACGAGAGGCAACCACACATGTATGTTTGTCTCCCTTTCTCCCTCACTTCCCCTCTCTAAAAATAAACAAATCAAATCTTTAAAATAAATAAAACCACAATGAGATACCACCTCACACCTGTCAGAATGGCTACCATCAATAAATCAACAAACAACTAGTGTTGGAGAGGATGTGGAGAAAAGGGAACCCTAGTGCACTGTTGGGAATGCAGACTGGTGCAGCCACTGTGGGATTTCCTCAGAAAACTAAAAATAGAACTGCCTTTTGACCCAGCAATTCCACTGCTGGGATTATACCCTAAGAACCCTGAAACACCAATCCAAAAGAACCTGTGCACCCCAATGTTCACAGCAGCACAATTCACAATGGCCAAGTGCTGGAAGCACAAACTGACAGTAACCAGAGGGGAGGGGAAGAGGGATAACGGGAAGGGCCATCAGGGAATGTGTATGAAGGACACATGGACAAAGCCAAAGGGGATAGGATTGAGGGTGGGAGGCACGGATGGGTGGGGAGCAGGGAGTGGAAGGGGGGAAATGGAGACAACTGTACCTGAAAAACAATAAGAAAATAAAACAGATGTAACGTTTATAAACATTTATACACTGAGTATCATTGTTGCTCCAAAATGTATGAACCAAATACTGACAAAGTTGAAGACAAGGGCAGCTCTACAGTCATAGTAGGATATTGTATAACGGTAAAAGGAGACTTCAGTGTCTCAATTTCAATATTGTATTGAATTGGACAGAAGAAAAATAAATCAATAAATTATCTAACAACAGTATAGATCAACTGGACCTACCAGACATATACATTACATTCTTCCCCCAAACAAAATAGTGCACATGTGTGGCAGTGATTTCCACATGTGTGTAAACACACAGTCCTGAGAATTTACACGTTTTGAGCACAGCTCCGTGTGATTCCTGTGTGAGCAAGTGTGGATCATGTCTGTGGGATGGGAATTCTCTAATAGGAATTTGGCAAGGATGTATCTTAAAAAAATTCTGGCTTGCTGTGCCCTGCTATGAGTAATCCTACCTGTTCTGCTTAATCCCATGAATAATCAATCCAATGTAAATGTGTCTTAATGCCTCTAATAAAACCCCCGGCTAAGCAACCCACGAGGTCTTTCTCCCCAAGATGGGGGATGGTGGAGGAGACCCGTGGCCGCCGGATTCCTTCCCCCTGCGTGTCTCAGTGTGAGATTCTTTCACGCATTCGGTTACGGTCACCTACGGGTTTCGGCTGGGACGAAATCCCCACGGCACACATGGACATTTATCTAAGATAGAGCATATGTAGGCTACAAAACAAATCTTAATACATTTTAAAAGACTGAAATCATACAAAGTATCTTTTCCAGTCAATGGAATGAAACTAGAAATCAACACAAGAAGGAAACTAGGAGATTCACAAATATAGCACACACTTACCCAATGGCTCAAAGAAGAAATCACAAGGGATATTAGAAAGCATTTAGAGATGAATGAAAATGAAACAACATGCAATTTATGGACTATAAGTAAATGTAAGTGGAAGTAGAACCGTGTGCATGCCTATGTCCTGTTTTTCTTTCTAGTGCTGAAAATACCATAGAACATCTTACCCTCTGCTGTTAACTTCACTGACTGTGGCATGTTCTCAGAGGCAGCCGATTCCTGTCAAAGTAGAGAAAACTTTTAGTTTATGGCTTAGTAATGAATCTTAAGATGACAATCATGAAGTTCTTATCCAGTGTTTATTAACATATGATGTTCTGGGTAGTATATGAAAAGTAAGACTTAACCACACTCTCCTGTTACCTTGAAATCTCAAACGGCACATATGAGAAAGGAATATATACCAAAAGAAGATGAACTATGTTGATATTTCACTCATAGGAAAGTCAGTTGTCCAGGTAACTAGCCTTAAATGCAACCAGAAATTAGGAAGTGAAACCCAAACGTTTTCTGAGCACTCACGGTAGATGTCACAGAGTGAGTGTATTATAAAGCTCATACACTTCACAACCCAGTCTGTGCCATTGCCTGAGAAGTTTTTCTCCATTTAACTTTAGATTTTGTTTATCTGGCTTTTTACAATGGCATTTTTTACACAATCAAATTAATTATTTATGGCTTGGATTTCATCCTTGGAAAGGCATCCCCACTTTCAGATTATAAAAATAGTTACTCTTGCTGTCTTAATTTTTTAAATTTTGGTTTTTCCAGTTTTATCGACCTACAACACTATATTACTCCAAGGTGTACAACGTAATAATTTGATTTATGTATATGTTAAGAAATGATTACCACAATAACTTTAGTTAACACAGACCTGGCTGGTGTGGCTCAGCAGATTGAGCGCCAGCCTGCGAACCAAAGGGTTGCTGGTTTAATTCCCAGTCGGGGCACATGCCTGGATTGCAGGCTGGGTCCTCACTAGGGGGTGTGAAATCACACATGGATGTTTCTCTCCCTCTCTTTCTCCCTCTCTTTCCCTATCTCTAAAAATAAAATCTTTTTTAAAATGTGGGGAGGGCTGGGGTAGTGGGGAGGGGTGGAGGGGAAAGGCAGAAAACTGTACTTAACAATAAAAAAGTTTAAAAATGTTTAGTTAACATTAATCATCTCATATAGTTACATTTTTCTTCTTGTCATGAGACCTTTTAAGGTCTCTCTTAGCAACTTTTAAAAATGCAATACAGTATTGTTAAGTATAGTCACCATACAGTACATTATGGAAATAAATGGAATATACATAAATGGAAAGCCTAGTAAGCAAGAAGTGATGGCTGTCGAGCATGAAGTGACTAGATCCCTAAATCATGCTGTGGGGTGGGGATTAAGAATAGGATGAAATGGGTGCCTACAGAGGATACTTGGAAGAATTTTAGTGGCAGGACATTAAATAAAACCTGCAAAATACTCAGCTAAGGAGCGAATTAGTATGATGATAAACTTTCATAAATTCCCTTGCAAAGAGATAATGTTTTGCACACTTAGCAATGAACAGGAGATAGGATAAATGGACATCTATGTGTTGGAGAGATACATAAAGCCCAAAGCTAATTAATCATTACATTCATGCCTATGATGTAGAGTAATTACTTTATCTTTTCTAAAATATTATTTTTCTACAGTGAATACTCATTAAAGTTATTACCAAGAAAATCAAAATGTAGATTCAAGAACTTGAGGCAAATTCAAAAGTAAATGTAGGCAGGAACTCCACAGATAAAGGTTCATTGAAGTGAGAAGGTCTAATAATGTATTTTTCTCTTGGTCATAGCAACGGGCACTGTTTGGCAAGCTAAGGAAGGTGAGTTTTCCAGATGGAGAGATTCACTCTCATTCAACAGTACATTTATTAGTTGCCAACCAGTTGTTACATACTAAGGTACAAAAATTGTTTAAAATTATATTCTACCTGGAAAAAGTGTTCTTGTGGAATAATTAACCTGTTGGGCATAGCATTTTGATGGATGACCTAATCATGCAGATTAGTACCACTTAGGCAAATGATGTAAGAACTTGTGGGGATAGAAAAGAATGGCTAAATAACTCATTACTGATAGATCTGTGAAGGCGCCTACCATCATTTCAACAAATGGATTTCACCAGGAAACTTCTCATAGTTTATTTTGTCCATTAAAACACATTCTCTAAGGAAATAGAAACTTGGTCTGATTTAAAGTATATAAATTAGTAGCTGGAAACATTTTCCAGCCACATATTTACTCCATTAAAAACCTAGGCTACTGTTTTTATATGGAATTCTTTAGATTGTCCATCACATAAAGGATTGCCGTGAATGCTGCAGAACTTCAGCACAGTGACTGTGGCTATTTGTTTGTCCCCATTACTGTCTTAGAATGATTTTTGGGAAAACCATTATAGTGAACTTTTATTTTTTAAGAGATTTTATTTACTTATTTTTAGACAGAAGGGAAGGAGAAAGAGAGGGAGAGAAGAAACATCAATGTGTGGTTGCCTCTCACACGCCCCCTATTGGAGACCTGGCCTGCAACCCAGGCATGTGCCCTGACTGGGAATTGAACCAGCGACCCTTTGGTTTGCAGGCCTGTGCTCAGTCCACTGATCCACACCAGCCAGGGCTGAACTTTTAAATTAGGAAATTTTAACCTAGCTCCTTGGACACTTGGAGACTATCAATAAATGGACTTCAGGAGTCAAAGAACTGTCTGAAATTGTATGGAAAATTTGTTGTGGATGAATATTGTTTTCTGGACAAACATTAGCTTGTACAAGTAGGCGTGGCCTTAAAAGCAACAAGACTCTCTACCCTAAAGTCTTAGCCATAAATACTTGAAATTCTGTTACTAACAGGTCATTTGTTTGAGTTAAGCGCTCGTTTTCTCTAATGTCCTTTTTTAAAGTTAAAACTTCCCCAGGAGGGACAATACATTAGGTCCCTGAAATTTACATGAATTGGCTCCTGCCTGACTTTTTTAAATAAAGATTTTATTTATTTTCAGAGAGAGGGGAAGGGAGGGAGAAAGAGAGGGAGAGAAACATCAATGTGTGGTTGCGTTTCACACGCCCCCTACTGGGGACCTGGCTACAACCCAGGCATGTGCCCTGACTGAGAATGTAACTGCAATGGCTTGGTTTGCAGGCCCGTGCTCAATCCACTGAGCTACACCAGCCAGGCTGCCTGACTTTTTGAGCCTCTTATTATAAATCAAGCAATTCATGTGTAATCATTTTATGTTACTGAAACATAACAATCTCTTGATATAGATAGTACTACGTTACTGATTTTCAATGTGGAAATTGAAGCTTAGAGAGGTTAAAGAAACTTCCAAAAGGTTGTGTATACAGGTCATAATTAGGAGAACTGGGATTTGAACCTATCCTATCCGCTCTTTAAGCCCTAAACGAATGCCACAAAGCTCCAGGGAACAAGGGAGAAAAAACTTACTTGAATTAGGTGCAGAATTTTTATGCAGTCTCGAGCCTCTGCAGATCTTATTTGGAAAAAGTTCATGCTTGGTTGCTTCCTGCATGATGGGCTTGGGCTTGCTGGGTTTGGTTGCTTCATGCGTGGTTCACGCATACCTGATTGGCTTGGGCCTGCTTGCTTCATATCTGGTTCACTCGGGATGGATTGGCTCCGGCCTACCTGTGGTTGACCCATACCTGATTTGCTCAGATGTGGTTGCTTCAAGCCTGGCTTACTCCGGATGGATTGTTTCCCGCGTAGCTGCAGCTGACCCACACTGGATTCACTCATGTCTGGTTGCTTCGTACCTGGTTCAATCATGATGGATTGGCTCTGGCCTAGGTGCAGTTGACTCATGCCGAATTCGCTCAGTTCTGGTTGCTTCGTACCTGGTTCAATCATGATGGATTGGCTCTGGCCTAGGTGCAGTTGACTCATGCCGAATTCGCTCAGTTCTGGTTGCTTTGTACCTGGTTCAATCATGATGGATTGGCTCTGGCCTAGGTGCAGTTGACTCATGCCGAATTCGCTCAGTTCTGGTTGCTTCATGTCTAGTTCGCTTGTACTATATTGGCCTTTGTATAATTTGCTTATGAATAGTTGCCTCACACTAGGCTGGATGGGGCCTGGTTGGCTCAATTTGGGTTCAGTAAATCCTGGTTGGCCCATGAGTGGTTGACTCACGACTGGTTGTTTCATGCCTAGTTGGTTCACGTCAGGTAGGCTTGTGCTTGGTTGGTTCATGTCCAGTGGGTTCATACTAGTGTTTCGCTTGCTGGTGCCTGATTGGTTCATACTCCGTTGATTTGTGCCTGGTTGGCTGAGGACTGGTTGATGGATGATGAGCTGGCAGCCAACTGGTTGGCCGATGACTAAGTGTTTTGATGGAATCGGCACCATTAACTATAGTGCTGTGGTGGGAGGCTGTAGGATGTTTCTGGTTTTTTTCAGCTTGACCCGTAACTGGACATACCCCTCTATCAAGATGAGAATGAGAAAAATAAATGAGGGCTACCTAAAGAAGATTATTAATGCCTCCAGCTTGCTGGAGTTGACCTCACCAGCGATCACAGCTGTGGGCTTGGCTGGCTGAGTTTTAGGTTGTCATCTGACCTTTCCCCGCCAACAGGCCTGAAGTGAGTGGAAGAAGAAAATGACCCTGGGGCCGTATCACCGCCTCACCTAGTCGCGAGGCCCCGCCTCTGCTATTGTGACGTCACGATGCCTGTATCTAAGTGCCTAAGTGCTCCCCCGTGTGGTGAGACAGAGGCGAGGCAGGGCCCGTTTGACCATCACTTTATTTCCCCCTCTCCAAGAGTTTAAGAGGGTGAAGAAGCAAGAAGTTGGAAAGAGTCGCAGAGCTTATGCTTGGCAGTCACCCCCAGCGCCTGCTGTTTTAAGCAACCAATTCAAAGATACTTGCCCTAACCCTTCCTGGTTTTCCATGCCCCCGTCCTGAAATAATTCACTTCCAATGTCTGTCCCAATTTCCACATACCACCTCTTTCACATAGAAATTGGAATGCTCAAAAGGGTTATGTTTGTGTGCTACTCAAGTCCTTAAAGCAGAAAATATTCCTTTATAAATAATTAAGAATAACAATGATTACTATGTATTTAGTTCTTTTTTTATCCTAGATTTACTGGGAAGCACTTAACATTTTCTCATTCAATCCCCGATTCTGAGGAAGCCTGTTCAAAAGACTTGGTAAATCAGTCAAGGCCTCACCAGTTGGCAAAGAACCAGAATTCATACCCAGGTCTATCTATTCAATTTTATTTCCAAGAAGGTTATCATCACATTATCCTGCCTCTTGCACTATACTTATTTTCTATGTCCATATCTGTGCTAGCAGGTATACTGATCTTTCACCCCATCGCCCCTCTCAAAATCATCTCATTTTATCTGTTGCCTCATTTCCTCAACAATGTGTATCATGTAACTGATGCTAATGTTGTTGTAAATGAAGTGTATGTTATTTTGTAAATATACTGGATAACCTTGGCTGAAGCTGTTCTAAGACAAAGTGTGCTAAGGGATTTCTATGTGCATTACTTCATTTAATCATCAGAGCAGCCTTATGAAATACACACTGTTGTTCCCCATTTAATCAAAAAGAAGCTGAACGTAGAAAGATTAATTTTCCCCAGTGTCATCAGTGTCAGAAGAGGGACAGACTCAAAACGCATCCCGTAAACTGAAGGGTTCAAGTAGAACGATAGCGCACACTTACCACTTATCCTATGCAGGCTATGAATGGGACCTACTGAGCCCATCTTCCTAGCATAAGAGGCAAATCAAGTCATGTCACAGAGTTATGCCAAACCTAACACGTAAGAGATGTACATACATTTCTGACCTTGGTCCACTTGTAATGATAATGAGAGCTAAGGTTTCATGAATGCTTCCTGTGGTGTCAGGCATGGCCCTAAGTGTTGCGGATTCGTAGCTATGCAGAATCTGTGGTGACTGTGACTGAATGCGTTTATAAATAATTCTCACACCAAATACACTGGAAAAGAGATCTGGGACCACGCGGCTTCCCCCTCATCAGCTGGGAGAGAGCCCCGAGCCTCGGGTACAGGGGTTTTTATTGAAGCTTTGGGGCACAGAGCATCAGATTGGTCTTCACTAACTTATGCATAGATTGTATATTCCGGTCCGGTGGTAGACAGGACCGGGGCTATACATTAAGAGGGTAGATATGTAAATTGAGGGATAGCTAGCTAGGGCTGCTTACTCCAGAACATAAACATGGTGGCAGGAAAAAGTCCAGGCATTCATTAGCATAAGCCCCTAGATCCAGGGGGAGAGACTCAGCAAGGCAGTAACTCTTTAAGAAATATGTTAGCCAAATTCCCCTACAAAGAATTCTTTTTCCACAAATATGAATTTGTGCATGCTGACTTGGGAGATTTAATCACGCTGGAGACTTTGCTCAGACATGCGTGGAAATCCCAGGGCTACACTTCCTTCATGCGTGTGAAAAGAATTCCCATACCTAAGGACCACTTTACTGTGTTAATTCATTTAATCTTCACAACAATCCAAGTAGTAGGTGATGTTATTATGCCTATGCTCAGATGAAGAAACTGAGATTCAGAGACATTAGATAACTAAGGTCACACAACTAAAAGTCCAGACAAAATAAGGATAACTCAGTTATCATTTTGTTTTTTCTGAAATTCCAGGAGCAGGATGAAGGCATCTTGCTGTTTGCTTGCAAAACCAAACCATTTGCATAATTTTTGTGAGGATGGGTGACATGGTTTGTTTGTTTTTTCTTATGCTTTTTTAAAGGAGGCATGTGTTAGGTTTCCAATTGATGACTTAAAGGGATAAAAATATACATTACAGTTGTGATGATCTAGAACCACTGATGAGTTTCTTTTGTATTTTGGCTCATGAACCTTTGTATCACTTGAAGGCCATTGAGGTGTTAATTTCTTTTCTTTTTAAAGAATGTTGGGTTGCAACATTATACATTGTGATCTTAAAGGAACATGCCAAAAATGCATAATCCTGCTCACAGTTTCTTATTAATGCAGCATGTCTCATCAGGGAAAAAATAGTGGTTGTGTTTATTTGTATTTTAATACTTAAGAAAGAGCTTCAATAATCAGTCCTTGCCACAAGGTGGTGGTGTTATCCAGTTTCAAAACAAAATCTAAATGATACATATTGTAAGATTTTTTATATTTAATAAAATTGTACATATTATTTGAATTTGAGGCTTTCATAATTTCCAGATACTATCAGAAGTTTTCTAAAAACATGATTTTAGTCTTAACATGCTCTGTTATTACAGATCTAGTCTAGGTAGTGACTTTTGTAAGCCAAGAACTGCCAAACTCTAACAGTTCAAAATGTGTGTGCATTGTCGGCTTTACCAAAATGTTTCTAACTTAATATAATATATAAAGCCAGCTACATAGATCTAAAAATATGAATGTGTATGAATTTAAACTGTAATGATTACAGATCCCCTTTTCTGAAGATGCTGAGTAAAATAGAGTGTTTTGAAGTCTGACTCCAGATTGGTTTCATCTAAATATTCACAATTGTAAAAGATATTTGTATAATTTTGATCTATAGCAAGCAGAGTTTAAATGTGTCGGAATCTCCTTACACCTCAGAGCTAATATCTTTTTCCTGTCCCTTTTAAGTTCATAGCCTTTTATTTAACCCTGTAAAATGCAAACAAAATAAAAGAAGAGAAAGGCAGGAGATTGGTGGAGGTCTTAAGACAAGGAGTCAGCCCTGGCTGGTGCGGCTCCGTGGACTGAGTGCCGGCCTGGGAACCAAAGGGTCGCTTGTTCCATTCCCAATCAGGGCACATGCCTGGGTTGCAGGCCAGGTCCCCAGTAGGGGGCGGGTGAGAGGCAACCACACACTGATGTTTCTCTCCCTCTCTTTCTCCCTCCCTTCCCCTCTCTCTAAAAATAAATAAATAAAATCCTAAAAAAAAAAAAAAAAAAGACAAGGGGCCAGACTAGAACAGAGCTAACATATGGAGTATTTTCTTAAAAAAATTTTAAGTACTTTGGAAGAATTCATCAGTTAGCAGCACATAATATTTTATAATATTTGATGAATTTTATTTTATTAAGGAATACACGCTCATTGTAAGATGTTTCAAAAATATCTGTAATAGACAGACACAATAACTTACGGAGTTTGCTCTGGTTGGAAATGAGCATGCTCATTAATTTGAATTTTGTTTCTTTCCAGATAGTATCACAAATTTCCAATTAAGGGGAAATCCTCACTTTGCTTATTCTGTTTCTTTGCCTAGCTGAGAATGCAGATCAGGGCTATGTGGCTTTTTGTTTAAAAGAAATTCCCCAGTAGTAACCTTTTATGAAAAACAAGCTAGGTCCAGAGCTTAGTCTTGGATGTGGACTGAGAATGAAATTGCTTTGTATATATATATAAAAGAACTTGGATTCTTTTTAGGGAGCCGAATGGAGAAAGAGGCTGACTGTTCTTGGAACTAAGAAAAGCGTAGTTAAATGGAAAAGCAGATTTCTTGGCTTGAGGAGCAAAATCTGTCCAAGCGGTGGTAGACTGAAACTTACAGCAGTAACTGTTCTCTTTAAGATGTCAGTATTCAGTTTTAAATTGTTTCCTATTCGATGCTGTGTGGAAATATGCCTAACTCATCCCCAGTAATTTAGTGGAAGTCACTTACCACACGCTCGCCTTGTATTAGTTGTAGTTTTGGGAGAAAAAAGTAGAGGGATAAATGCTACTTATTTGGTGGAAGTGCTGAACAAAGAGCAGTTTCAGGAGCTGAACCCCGGGACTGGAAAAACTGACTAGTTTGGACTGATTCATGAAAAGGGGCATAAGAAGTTTACCCTGGAGTAAGAAGGATAGATAAAGCATATAGATTCTTCTGTTATCTGCAGTAGAAGCTCAAGACATTTGGTTATTATGGGAATGATTATAGGAAGATATTTGGGTTACCTAAGGAAATGCAAAAAATAGACATGAAAAATCTCTCAGAGTCCTATCTGGAGATAACCGTTATTTACATTTCAATGACTATCTTTCCTTCTCATTCTCCCTCTCCCTTTCCTTCCTCCTGTTCCCCTTCCCTTCGTGTTACAGAAAAAAGCTCCCCCTCCAGGGTCTTTTTTTCACTATGGTTCTTCTTTGCTCACCACTGTGTTAGAAACTATGGTTCTCAATGCCAGAGTTTGGTAAAAAGGAAAGGAACTATTCATTCAAAAGTTATACAGGTTTAGAGTAATGGTGGAATGTTGCTGTTGAATCCCAAAGTCCCTTTAAAACACCCACAGACACACACACAGTCCTGCCTCCCCTTGCCAAACCAGGCCAGTCAGGGGTACAGCATCTCAGGAAAAGAAATAGAAGTCTGGCCCTGGCTGGTGTAGCTCAGTGGATTGAGCACCAGCCTGTGAAGCAAAGGGTTGCCAGTTCGATTCCCAGTCAGGACACATGCGTGGGTTGCAGGTCAGGTCCCTCGTAGGGGGCACGTGAGAGGCAACCACACATTGATGTTTAAAAAAAAAAAAAGAAAGAAAGAAATAGAAGTCCATAGCTTGGCTAGAGTAGCATTCTTAATCCAAAACCTCATCTTCATGGTGGGCTGGTGGGAGTCCTTCTGCTTTCTTTCAAACCGCTAAGAGAGAGCTCCACATGGCTGCTACATCTTGCTTTCATGCTTCCTAAGCTACGTGGTCCAGAGAGGGCCCTTTCCGCTTCCCAAAAGAACATAATTAAGTCCCCACATGGTTGCCATGCCTGGGTTTAGATCCCGGCATGGACCTTCCCCTGTAACTCCATTTCTGACTCCTCCTGCTGGTAGCTACACCTGCCAGTAGTCTGGTTTCTTCTGCCTTTCAGGGCTGCCATTGTTAGCCCGGGGAGGTGTGGCCCCTTGGCCTGGAGAGAACCATCTCCAAGCCCTTACTCAGGCCCTGTAACCGGGGAGCTGCCTTGCAGCTACATCACGGGCCAAATTCATGCCCCTCTCCCTGGATCTGGGCAGACTATGAAGCTAGCCTGCTGTTACTGATATGCAAAATAACTCTCGGTCCCTGTGCTGCTGCTTTTCCCAGCCACCAAGCTAGGCTTGTGGGGGTCCCTGGGGCCTCTCAGCCTATGCTCCATTAAGTCTATACCCCATTAAGCCTACATCCCATTACAATCCAACCTTTCAGATATAGACACCCCCCTTATCTTCTTATAAAGGACAATGAGCAAAGGTCTCATGTTCTTGTAGCTACTTCTGGCTGGACATGGCTTTTGTCCTACCTACCCTTGGGTCAGGGTGTCCATAAAAAAGTGGGAGGGTGGCACAGAGGGTAGCCTTCCTGTGAGGGGAAGGACCTTGCAGAGCCCAGGTCAGTTGGCTGTTACCGGGGAGTGGCAGGCTCGATGTGCGAAGGCTGGCATTATTGGACAGTTGGCATCCTTGTCGTTTTCTGGAGGTGACAGATTTGGCAAGAGGGTTAGAAGTCACAATTAAACCATAGCCACTAAATGACAGAGGCAGAGACCAATTCTTCAATATCCCACACTGGGAAAAGGACGGCTTCTCTGGAGGAAGGTGTGCAAGGTGTGTTACGCCTGTCTAAAGCCCTTTCGCCCACTCTACTTCACTCGGGCTGAGGGGAATATGTTAGGATTTCCCCCCTTTCAGACTTCAGGGCCCTTTCTGGCCAAACCATTAGGACAGAAAAGGGAAAATCAGTTCTAAAGTGAAGCCCACAGACTGCCCCCAACCCTTCACCAACCCAACCACTCAGTTCAGCCGAACCGTTGAGTCTCAAGGGGCAGTGATGAAGATGAGCTCCTTAAGTGAGGCCCATATTGCACCCACTCACCCAGGTAATGAGGCCACAGGCACACACCCTATGAAAACAGGAGGAAGAACACACCTACAAAGCAATGTCTGTGCCTGTGAGACTGTCTTTTGGGAAGACATCCAGTTGCAACGCCTTTGCTGCAGTGGCATTTAACAGTGGGAATTTGTCAGGTCTTTCCTGCCGGTAATTGAGTATCTTCGGTGATATTACAAATCCAGTTTCAACTTCCAAATGAAAACAAACTTTCAAGACAGTTAGCTGCGCCATTCTGATGTCCAATACTGAGTATTGTGACTTTCCTTGAACCACAATCTTTCTCCCTAAAATCACCCTCATTGTTATTAAAGGGACTACTTTGAGTCCAGCTTTTAATTTTGACTGTTCATTTGCATAAACACACCAAGAGCGGCCTGGATCACCTATGATCTTTAAGTCCGCCTTGCTGGAACTCACACAGGGAACCTTTAGATTGACTTCTCATCTGCCCCTCGCAGCTCAGAAGCAGAGCCACACATCTGCCATCTGGCTTCACCTGGACCAGTTGTTTCACTCAAGTCCTTGAGGCTTCCATTGTGCCTAGAGATCCTTTTTTAGCCATCTTTCAGGAAGGCAACCTTCATTCCTTCCCTGGAAAGACTGCCACAAACCGCACAACCAACCAAAGTAACAGGCTTTTTCTCGTGGGCTTCTGCTAGCTTCGCAAGTCAATCCCAGTTCCTCAGGGCTTTCTGGTGACGACCAGAACCCAGACATGCCCCCTTCAGGCGTGACATTCCAGTCAAAATCTTGGTTAACAAAACCACCATTCATGACTGGTCTTAATGGATTCATGCAAAGAAGCCTTATGTCATCACTCACTCCTGCAGAATGCCAGATTCTGGAGGGATCAGGTAGGAAGAAAAATACAAAGTGTGGAGGAAAATCCTTTTCTTTTGATATCTTTTTATATACCTTCTTCATTTACATATCTTACACTTTCCCTTGTTCACTTTCCTACAGAGTGTGAAGTTTTAACCTTCCCTGGAATCCTCAGTTTCCTTTTCAGAGCAAAATCCAAAACACAGAGTTCCAGAAGAACCATACACAGGTAGTGGCATTCTCTTACACCAGTGTATCCATCCACGGGAGCCCCAGCAGAGACTTGCTCCTTTGCCTCAGGCTGAAACCCTCATCATCCCTGAGTGACCCTTCTTGGGTCCCGAGCAGCAAAGGCATTCTCATTCAACCAGTTACAGGAGACCTTTCCTAGGTCTTACAGGTGACCTTAACTGGGTCTTCAGATACAGAGGGTTTCTGATCAGAAACAGAACCAAATTGAAACCACATTCCCACACAACCAGAAAACGAGTAGTTGAGATTTCTTTTCCTCCAGGTTTAAAACCTTCACAGCTGTCCCTACGTATTTTTGCCCATCCAGATTTAAAGGAACTTTTAAACCCTGTTCCTTTCCCACACTGGGAAGGACTATACTTAAACTCAGTACTTAAGCTCAGTATGTGGCAGCCAGAAGTCCCTAGCACTATCGGTACCTTCCACTAAAAGTCCCTAGATCCTCAGGGACATCCTACAGCTTTCTGAAGCTTAGACCTTGCAAACACCCTAGAAATCAGATGGTCACCCTCGGGCCCCAGTTCATGACCTTCAGAACCAGAGCCCTCCCTATCAGAACCAGTTGCACAGAGAACCTGACTGGTGCAGTGCCCACACAGCAGCAACACACAGTCCATAGTCTGAAGACAATCCTTAGCCCACCACCTTGCCCAGTTCCAAGATGGCAGAGCTCTCAGGTGACCCATCATCCAAGATGTCCAAGATGGCAACACCCATGCACGGCACCTCCTCCATGGTGGAGCACTCACATGACTCATCTTCTATTTTACCCAAAATGACAGTGCCTCCACGTGGCTTGCTGTCAGATCCCCAACATGCATACAGGCTTGGCTTACAGAGCCTAGGGGTCCCCTTCTCCCCAAACCTGCTCCTTTACCCCATTCTGGCATTCTTAGAGACTGGTGCCCTGAGCTGGGGTACAGGGCAGTTCCTTGAGACTGGAAAGTCCCACAACCATACTCCAGGGGTCAGTCTGCCCCAGATGGCTGGAACCTGAGTACAGGTTTCCTTCATCCCATCTAGGCTCGCTAAAACTGTAAGCAAACATGTAACTGGGTGTAGACTGGGAGGCCCCAGGGCCCCCCAAAGTGGGGATTTATAATGGGGTCCAGAACTCAGGGTGTCTTGGAATATGGGATATCCCCCATAGGCCTGGCTGTGTGAAGGGAGACATGGAGCAGGGCCATTGACGGTTATTTTGCATATCAATAACAGCAGGCTAGCTTCTAGCCTGAGTGGAGCCAGAAAGGTGTGCATGACTTAAACCTACGATGTAACTGGGAGGCAGCTCCCCTTACTGCACCTGAGTGAGAGCTTGGAGATGGTTCGCTCCAGGCCATGGGGCCATGCCTGCCTGGACTAACAATGGCAGCCAAGAAGGCAGAAGAAACCAGACTACTG
The DNA here is from genome assembly GCA_004026765.1 of Micronycteris hirsuta. Classification (NCBI taxonomy): domain Eukaryota; kingdom Metazoa; phylum Chordata; class Mammalia; order Chiroptera; family Phyllostomidae; genus Micronycteris; species Micronycteris hirsuta. The sequence goes on along the minus strand of PVJI01006651.1, from coordinate 47,486 downwards.
GCAGGTGTAGCCACCAGTGAGAGGAGTTACAGGGCAAGGTCTTGTGGTAGTGCTGACCGGTATAGCTACTTGTGGGAGGAGTCAGAAATGGGGTTACAGAGGAGGTTCCAGGCTGGAATTTAAACTAAAGGTAGGCCACCATGAGGGACAGAGGCAATGGAGGACTGTGTTGTGACTGCTCAAGGCCACCCAGGTCCACGTAATTCAAGCAGATGAAAGAATACTCACTGAGCTGTGGGGATGTCTGACATGCCTTTATTCAAGGGTAGGAAATCCATGCACGCTGCAAGCTGCGTGTGGCCCTGCATGTCTCTGTATGTCTCTGCATGTCACCTGTCCTCCAGTGTGGCACCCAGTGTGGCACCCAGCGGGGAGTCCCTACCCCCTTAAATACTAGAAACAAACAAAGCTGGCAGGATTCCAACAGATTCTAATGCAACAGAGCTTCATACTACGCATGCGGCCCACTCAAAGCTATAGGAACAGTTTAGCAGACCCAGTCTCAAGGCTATGAGAACACTGCTTATCAGGCTCGTTCTCAAGGTTATGGGAAACTGCTTCCCTTAGTGGCCCAGACATCTGGGTGAGGGAGCCAGACTGCTTCCATTTCACCTATGAGGACCATATGAGGGGACAATGCGAGACCATGTGGGAGGGAAAGGGGTGAACGGACTCTTGCTGGGTGGTCATGAGGAGGTGCCACGTGGTTTTGGATTAAGAACTAGAGATCGCAGTGACACAGCTGATGGTGCTGGGGACTGCAGGAGACCTGCCCAGCTGAGCATGAACAACTGGGAGAAACCAGGAGTATAGCTGAGCTACAGATTCTATTTCTTTTTCCTGAGATATGGTACCCCTGACTGGCCTGGTTGGGCAAAGAGGGGAAGGCAGGACTGTGTGTGTGTTTGTGGGTGTTTAAGGGACTTTGGGATTTTAATGGCAATATTCTGCCATTACTCGAAACCTGTATAACTTTTGAATAAACAGTTCCTTTCCTTTTTACCACACTCTGGCATTGAGAGCCACAATTCCTACCTGGCAGTGGACAAGATGAACCTAGTTACAGGAAGACCCCAGGGGAGGGGGCTTGTTTTGGTAACAGTATCTAGGCCCTCTCCACAAATGAGTTCCTTTCTATAACAAGCAAACAGGGGCAACCTGGAAGCAGCACATTAACCAATTACCCACAACTCCATTATTCCAAAACAGTGTTCAGAAACAAATTTTCAGCCCAACCATCTCTCACCTCTGTGATCCCTTCCCAGATCTGTTTCCTTTTTACCTTCCAGGCATGATTACGCAGCCAATGCCCTCAGGAGAGGGACAGAGAAATCCTCAGAGGCTGGGAGAATCTCGCAGTTTCACTCTCCCACACCTGAGAGGGACAATCTGCCACAGGCAACTCTCAGCCTTGTGTTGGGCACCAGATACTGTTACAGAAACAAGTCCCCTCCCCTGGGTCTTTTTTTTTTTACTATGGTTCTTCAGAACATTTGATGTTTAGCCAAAAAACCTCTGCAAGAGACGTGATGCATGAGCAGGCACATTGTCCTCATGAAGCTGCCAATCACCAGTTGTCCATAGCTGTGGCTGCTTTTGTCATATTGCATTTCTCAACCTTCAGAGAACATTGAGGAAGTTCTCCTTATTAATTGTTTGGGCCAGAAGGGTATACCTGTGATGGACAATACATTCCCACTCAAAAAGCACAGTTAACACTGTATCGATCTTGCTGCAACTTTGAAGTGTTTGTGCCACACTTGCACTGCACTCATTGCATCATTCCTGAAAGCCTCGTGAAACATCTGAATAGTTTCTGCAGGAGAATGTTCAAGCTTAACGCAAAATTTGATGCAGATTCATTGCTCTACTCACTGAAGTCATTTTGAATGTGATGACCACACAGTACACATGCTCACTCAACAGTGTCTACTGCCCCCACTGATGAGTACAGTGAAGTCATCATTGTTCACACATGTGCATTCCAGTCCACTCTCCTTGGCTGCCAGGATACATAGATTTAATGAAAACAGTTCTCCTTATATTAACAATGGCTGGATATTTTATGGACAGGCCTCATATAGGGCATTTAGGTAAACAATCTTCCTTAGTATTCAAGTTTCAGCAACTACCCCTGGATTGTCAGGTTAGAATGTTTTTTTCATGTTGATACAAAGTGTTTTTACTCTAGTTCCTTACATATTTTGAAAATTAGAGAAAACTGGTGAAGAAAAGTTACTCTTAAAAAGGGTTTTGGATAATAGTAGTAATTAATGATATTTAATATTTCTATTTTTTCCATTTTATTTTAATAACAAAGACTAAAATCAGGATAAATGCATTTCTAAATTAGTGAATAAGTCCAATCAGTGAAATTTAGAATAAGCCTAAATTAGCAACTTAAAGAGAAAAAATCCAAGTACTGGAATAAAATAATTCATGAAATATTTTTGAAATAACTTACCCTCACTTTAATTCTTAATTATTAAGGAATTCAGTGTACTGAATCCTGTGTTTCCCCTTCAAAAAATCTTCTTTTTAAATTGCATAGTAACCAAACTAAATATTATTATAATCTTACTTTTGTAGTCTCTTTTTTATTATTAAGTATATTTGATTGATATGTTATTGCAGTTGTCCCATTTTCCCCCTTTATTTACCCAGTATCCCCATTCCCTCCAGCAATCCACCTCCTTAGTTCATGTCCATGAGATGTGCATATAATTTCTTTGGCTTCTCCATTTCCCATATTATTCTTAACCTCCCCCTGTCTATTCTGTACCTACCATTTATGCGTCTTGTTCCCTGTAACTTTTCCCCCCATTCACTCCCTTCCCCTTCCCTACTGATAACACTCCATATGATCTCCATATCTGTGATTCTGTTCCTGTTATTGTTTGCTTACTTTGTTTTATTAGGTTCATTTGTTGATAGTTGTGAGTTTGTTGTCATTTTACTGTTCATAGCTTTGATCTTCTTTTTCTTAAGTTCCTTTAACATTTCATGTAATAATGGCTTGGTGATGGTGACCTCATATAACTGTACCTTGTCTGGGAAGCACTTTATCTGCCCCACCATTCTAAATGATAGCTTTTCTGGATAGAGTAATCTTGGATGTCGGTTCTTGTTTTTCATCACTGAATGAAGACATGGAAAACAGTATGGAACTTCCTCAGAAAACTAAAAATGGAACTACCTTTTGACCCAGAAATTCTACTCCTGGGATTATACCCTAAGAACCCTGAAACACCAATCCAAAAGAACCTGTGCACCCCAATGTTCATTGCAGCACAATTTACAATAGCCAAGTGCTGGAAGCAACCCAAGTGCCCATCAGCAAATGAGTGGATCAAGAAACTATGGTACATTTACACAATGGTTCTATGCAGCAGAGAGGAAGAAGGAGCTTATACCCTTTGCTACAGCATGGATGGAACTGGAGAGCATTATGTTAAGTGAAATAAGCCAGGCGATGAGGCACAAATACCATATGATCTCACCTTTAACTGGAGCATAATCAACAAAAGAAAAAAGCAAGCAAAATATAACCAGAGACATTGAAATTAAGAGCAATCTAACAATAGCCAGAGGGGAGGGGAGAGGGGACTGTGGAGAGAAGGGTTTTTAAGAACTACTACAAAGGACACATAAACAAAACCAAAGGGGAGGGTGGAAGCAAGAGAGGGAGGTGGAGTTGGGTGGGTGGGGAGGAGGGGAGGGGAGAAAATGCAGACAACTGTAACTGAAGAACAATGAAGTAATAAATTTTGAAACAACAAAAAGAAGATATTCTTAAAAAATAAAAAATACAAAAAGACATTCTTTTTTTTTAAAGATTTTATTTTTATTTATTTTTAGAGAGAGGGGAAGGGAGGGAGAAAGAGAGGGAGAGAAACAGCAATGTATGGTTGCCTCTCATATGGCTCTCATGGGGACCTGGCCCGCAACCCAGGCATGTGCCCTGACTGGGAATCGAACCAGGACCGCTTGGTTCCCAGCCTGCACTCAATCCACTGCGCTACACCAGCCAGGGCCAAAAAAGACATTCTTAATAAAATATCCATATTTAAAAAAATATGTTTTCATTTATGTGATAAATTTATTGCATAAAAACAGTAAACTGTGTTCTGTAATATCTTGGTCTATTATGGAAAAAAACTATTACCATGAATATTGTGCTTAGTTAATAAGTACTTACCAGACACCAGTGACTTTGCAACATATATTCTAAGACACTGTTCTCTTTTTCTATCAATTTAGGTGTTAAAAAACTTTTCTTTATCCATCATAGAAAGGGGTAAAAAATGAGTCCATCTTAAGTTGACACTGGGCCCTATGCCATCATCACTGGTTTGGTGATGATATTCTCAACATTATAATTGTTGTTAGTTGGCCACAATGTGTAGAATGTTGGAGAATGAGCTCAGAATTCAAAATGCCCTGAAATAGTGAGAGATAGTAGAAGAACATTGAAATTGGCATCAATAAAACCAAAATCAAAACAAAAACAAACAGTAAAAAACTTAATTCAAGAATCAATTCTGTGCTTCTTGGTCCATTGAAATGACAAAAAATGTATAAGATAGTACAAATGTGAGGAACATGGTATTTAAAGAGAGAATAATATACCTCGTATATACATAGAAAATGAGAAATACCTAATTGATCAAACATATGACAAAAAATAATTGAATGAATGGTTCCTGTTAATCTTCTTGACCTCCCTCTTCTCAGCACCTCCCTTAAATATTAATGACCCCTGTGGTACCGCCTTGGTTATCACCTCCAGCTTCCATTCCATGGAGGTTCTTATCCACACAGTACACCTGTATGAGTAAAGTATCTACAACTCTACTCATTAGCCATTTTGAATTTCTTTCATTTTCTGAGTGCGGGTCCTCTCTTTGTCGTATTCAGATGACTGTCTCTTCTTATGTTCTTACCCTCTTCCCAACCCGCAACTTGCAATTTGCTAGTTAATTCTTATTCATTGTTCAAATCTCAATGTAAGCAACGTTTTACAGGTCTTCCCTGACTCTCTTTAAATAAACTTGTCCCCCCCCCCGTGTGCTCCCCATTGCACCCATTCTTCCTCTAAATATTGCCAAAAGAAAAGAGCCACGTCAGAACCACCTGGGAGCTTATTAAAATGCGAATTCCTAGGAATCACCCTCCACATGTACTGATTTAGTGGGTCTGGTGTAGAACCAATCTGCAATTTAATGAGCATCACAATTTATTCTAATGTACACTAAAGTTTAAGAGTCGCTGGCTAAATGTATGCCTCTTCCCTCTAACCTGTAATGTGAGTGGGGACTGTGTCTGTCTTGCTCCCAATTGAATTCCCAGTGCCTGGCACATAGGTAGCACTCAATATATTTTGGGATAAATAGATGAATGAATGAATGAAAGAAAGAACGAAAGAAAGAAAGAAGTGAGAGAGAGAGAAAGAGAGAAAGAAAGAAAGAAAGAAAGAAGTGAGAGAGAGAGAAAGAAAGAAAGAAAGAAAGAAAGAAAGAAAGAAAGAAAGAAAGAAAGAGAGAGAAGGGAGGAAGGGAAGGGAAGGGAAGGGAAGGAAGGAGAGAGAGAAAAGGGGAAAGAACAGGTTTCATAAAGTGGGAAGAACCATGTGAACTCTGCATGGACCTTTGAAACCTGCATGTCAATTATTACAGAGATGTGCTTTGAGAAAACACAATAAATGAAAAACATTTACCAAGTCCTGGGTGCAGTGTCATAATAATGGCCAACTATGAATTTCATAACATTCTTTCAATGGAAATTGTAGATGATTTTTTAGAAACCAAAAAGGTATGTTCACAACACAGCAAATTGTTAAATCTGGTTACTACCTGAGAATGGGAGTGAGAAGGAGGGTAATCGATTTTGGTTTTTACTTTATATAATTTGGTATTGTTTGATCCCCCCCCCCAATTAGGAGCATATGTTACCTTTGAACTTTTAAGAAAATTACCTAATATAAAATAATTGTTTTTAAAAATCAAGGGCTATGCTATTGACTCAATGATTTATTAATATGTTACTCTACAAAAACACATTTGGATCATTATTTATAATAAAACTTTGCCTGTGATATTGTCATATTTGGGATTGAGGCGCTAGCTTTCTTTTACATATTCATAAAACAAATATGTACTAAGTACCTATGTGCCAGACATCAGTGTCTACACTGGAAATACACTAGTGCACAAAACCAACATGGTCATTGCCTTTATGGAGCCAGAGTATAGTGGGGGAGACAGACATTATATCCATCTGTCTAGAGCAAAAGGTGTGAAGCACAGGGAGCTGTGAGGGGTGTCTAATTTGTTGGCTTGCTTTAAATGCGGAAAGGTGGGTATCATCTTTGGGAATTGACAGTTAAATTGAGTAGGTTTTGGCCACGCAAAAAGTGAATGCAGAAACAAAAATAACCCCGTATTTTTAAAATATGAAGTTTGTTTTTTCATTCTTCCACTTAAAAGTAGAAAAACATTGGAGTGTGTGTGTGCATGTGTGTAGGGAGACAAAAAAGAAAGGAGAGCAATCCACTGGCTTATGTAAACAGTAGATATCACTTTTGAACTCTGCACACACAACGGCTTATCTCAAAGTTATCTGTAATGAGCCCATAGGAATCTATAGTATCATAACACACACTATCAAGATTTCACACAAAATATATATAATATAAATATTTATTTTACAAATATGCAAACACAGACTATATTTTATTATATATATTTTGTAGACAAAAACTTGTTTGACTGTTCAAATACTTTCAAAACCTTTTTGTTAGCAAACTTTTTTTCTTCACAATGCATCAGTGCTATAAAACTTGCAATAATAAAACTGTCCTTACATAATCAAGTCATTCATCCTTGAGTCATTCCACTGAAGATTTCACCCAATATGTGATCTATTGCTAAACAATGTCTTGATTTTAAATGTCTAATTTGTGTTTAAAATTATGAACTGCCTGCTCAAGGTGTTTAGGGAACCCCAAAGGAAAAGAACAGCTTGAGCAGAGATGTAGCTCAGGGCATTCAAGTGTGCTTCACTCATAATTCTGCAGTGCTTGTGGTGCGGAAGAACTCTCCAAAGCCAAAACAAAGAAAAAGTTTTGTGTCTGTTTCAGTACAGACCCAGTGAACCCTAAGTGATGTCAAAGGTCCCAGAATTGACTTAGTGTCCCATGAGTTAATTTAAGGATTGATTCATGACTGCATTAGATTTCAGGTTCTCTTTCCCCTTCATTATCTCCAATCCTTCGCTAAAAGAGCCTATCATTTCTTTGAATTTTATATCTGTCACATCTTCCCTGTCTTGCACCACCTCAACTTGGATGAATGCAGCAGCTTCTCGTTTGGTCTCCCTAGCTTCAGGCCTTCGCCATATTGTCTAACTTTCCCATGTATCTAGATTATTCATTATTTTATGTTTTATTTGCATATACAGCATCAGATGTCTGAAATTTTTCAAAACATTATAAACATATTAATTCATTTAATACTCCCAATAATCCTATGATATAGATAATATTATCGTCCCCACTTTAAAGGCGAGGACCCTGAGGTTCAGGAGAGATGAAATGAGTTGCCCAAGTCATGCAGTTAGTGAAGTGGCACAACTAGGATTTCAATTTAGACAGCCTAACTCCAGTCTACACTTCTCACCACTATTCTGACCTGCTACTCTCATTATAATGAGTCACCCTCCTATATTCTGGCCTTACTGATCTTTTCTGTGAATTCCTTCAGCACATGTAAAGTATACCACTTTTCTATTTGCTTTTTATGTAATTGTTTTATGCTTAGTGATTTGGATAACCCAACATGGGTGTGAAATCCTTAAGGAACAACAGCCATGTCTTTTCTGAGTTTTGTAGCCCTCAGCATGCCTAGCACAGGGCTAGGTGCCTAATACATTGCCCAAGACCTGAACGAGCCTCCAAGGGTTGAAATACCCAATGATTTCCTTTATCACTTTCATTACAAGTTTCAGTCTCCTGTTTGGTAAAGTCAGTATATGCCATTATAGGAACTTTATTCATCATAGTTAAAGTGACTCATGAATCAAAGTTCAAACTTATATTGAAGCTTTGGAAGACTGACTCAGGGAATATTTTACTTTATCAACTCAGTTTCCTTAAAGTCTGCCATTTTATAATTCTTTAATGAGATGTTTTTTAAAGGAGAGAATAAAAATAAAATAAAAAGCTAATTCATGTTTGTGACTAACTTGGTGATTCAGATTCTGATATAGTTTATCGTGATTTTGTATGCGATTTAGAGCCAAATCACTCAAATCCTAGTCCTAGCTCTAAGTCTTTACAAGTTATATTACTTTGAGGTTATTTCATCTCTCTGAGTCCTGTCTCCCTCACCACACCACACCCCTGCTTTCTCATGTATAAATTTGTTTTTTTTTTATAAAAACTACAAAGATGGTTTTGAGGATCAAAGAAGTTAATATGTCTGAAAGTAATTTTTAAACTCTAAAGCACTATACAAATGTAAGTTTTGGTATTATTTGTAGCATCAGGTCTGAGAAAAAAAGAAACACTAGTTTAGATTTTAGATTAGCCCCTAGTCTAAACTGTGTGACCTGGGTGAAAGCAATTACTTCTCTGAATCTCATTCTCTTTTTTTGTGAAAAGGTTTTTACATTTTGTGATCTAATGATCTTAATTTCCTCCATATCCTATTGGAAAATAACTAAAAATATGACACTAAAAACAATCTGAATTGTTACTGAAGTTTTTCAACCCAAATAATTATAATTACATGAAGTAAGTTATTTTATATCATTACCTTTAATAGTTTATAACTCTTTTGCATGAGTAAATTATTTGAATTATTCTTATGTTCTGTACTTATAAATGATGACAGGTCAAATGCTGTACTTATATTACCTTAAACTGATTTTTTCTTAAATAGAAAAAATTAAATTATTCTCTTTGCATTATTCAAAAATAAACTGAAAGAAACACATTTTAGAAAACCCTTGAAGTAAATAAAATAATTTTCCTCCAGGAACACAATATTTCTTCTCTGTTCAGAATTGAATCTCTAAAATTATATGAACTCCAATTAATGATTACTCCATTAATAATGACAGAAAACTTCTTACAAATTATATGTTTATATATGTGCATGTATACATGCACATGCGTTCTTTTAAGTTTTCTGCCAATGGAAAACATCAAGACAGAAGTCTTTAAGACACATTAAACCAAAAAAGAGAAATGATTGACTCATAAGAAGTGGAAAGCATGAGTGGAAAAGAATGTAAAAATTTGGAGATTAGATTGAAAAAACAGGAAGATCATTCAGCTATGCATTCATTAATAAAACATTTATTGATCACCTACTTCTATGTGCCAGGCAAATATTATGTCAGGCTCTCAGGAAACAAAGATGAATAAGATGAATCTCTCTGTTTTTTTTTTTTTTTTTAGCAGGATTTGGTTTTGAAAGAAAACATATTCTTGTGCAAAAAAAAAAGAATAAGATGAATCTCTGCTCTCAAAGATTTCAGTATTTTTGGATAGAGATAGATGATAGATAGAAGGATAGATTGATAGATAGATAAATAAGCAAGTCAATGTAGGTGCTGCGCTAGAGATACACCAAGGGTGCCATAGGAGCAGGGCAAAATAACATCCATTTTAAACTGAAGGGTCAAGTAAACCTTTTTGGAGACAGTGACAATCTGACTTGAGTTATAAGTGAGAAATGTGAGTTATTAATTTTAAAGGAGAGTGGGATGTGTTCCCGGTGGTGGAAGAAGTTTTTATGAAAGTAAGGGGATAACAAAAGGCAAGGAGGATTACAGAGATCTGCAGCTCGTTCAATGCTCAGAGTATGAAGGAGGGAGTAGCACTCAACGAAGGTGAAGAGGTGGGCAGGAGCCAGGTTTTACAAGAATTTGGTAGAGATTTGCTAAAGAGTTTAGTTTTACCAAGTGACAGAGAGCCATCAAAGAAATTTAAGCAGAATAGTGACATGACCAACTTTATATTTTTAAGTATATTTTATTGATTGTGGTATTACAGTTGTTTCATTCTTTTCTCCCCCTCCACCTGGTACCCCCATTCACTTCAGCAATCCCCACCATGTTCATGTCCATGGGCCATACATATAAGTTCTTTGGCTTCTCCATTTCCTGTACTATTCTTAACCTCCCCTGTCTATTTTGTCCCTGCCAATTACGCTTCTCATTCCCTGTAACTTTCCCCCCATTCTCTCCCCTCCCGCTCCCCACTAATAACCCTCCATGTGATCTCCATTTCTGTGATTCTGTTCCTGTTCTAGCTATTTGCTTAGTTCGTTTGTTTGTCTTTTTTATTTTTTTGTTTATTAACTGGGTTAATTTAATTTAATTTTATATTTATTTCATTTTGCTTATTAACTGGGTTAATTTTGTTTTTGTACTTTTGTTTTGTTTTAGGTTCAGTTGTTGATAGTTTTGTTTGTAATTTTATTGTTCATAATTTTGATCTTCTTTTTCTTAGATAAATCCCTTTATCATTTCATATAGTAATGGCTTGGTGATGATGAACTCCTTTAACTTGACCTTTGAGAAGCACTTTATTTGCCCTTACATTCTAAATGACAGCTTTGCTAGATAGATTAATCTTGGATGTAGGTCCTTGCCTTTTATGACTTCAAATACTTCTTTCCAGTCCCTTCTTGCCTGTAAGGTTTCTTTTGAGAAATCAGCTGATGGTCATATGGAAACTCCTTTATAGGTAATTCTCTTCTTTTCTCTTGCTGCTTTTAAGATTCCCTCTTTATCTTTAACCTTTAGCATTTTAATTATGATGTGTCTGGGTGTGGCAAGACACATCATAACTTGTTTGGGACTCACTGTGCTTCCTGGTCTTGCAGGTCTACTTCCTTTTGTCAGATTAGAAAATTTTTATTTCATTATTTTTTCAAATAAGTTTTCAATTTCTTGCTCTTCCTCTTCTCCTTCTGGCTTCCCTATGATTCGGATGTTGGTATGTTTGAAGTTGTCCCTGAGGTTCCTAAACCTCTCCTCATTTTTTTTTTTGAATTCTTGTTTCTTCATTCTATTCCAGTTGAATGTTTATTTCTTCCTTTTGTTCCAAATTATTGATTTGAGTCCCAGTTTCCTTCCCTTCACTGTTGATTCCCTGTATATTTTTCTTTATTTCAATTTGCACAGCCTTCACTTTGTTTTGGGTCGGTACTCAATCATTTCTGTGACCATCCTGATTACCAGTGTTTTGAACTCCGCATCTGATAGGTTGGCTATTTCCTTGTTACTTAGTTCCTTTTCTTAAGTTTTCATCTGTTATTTCATTTGGGCCATATTTCTTTGTCTCCATGCACCTGTTACATTGTAAGGGGTGGAGCCTTAAGTATTTGCCAGGAGGGCAACCCACGTCTTCTGTGTTGTGGTGCTTTTTGTAGGGAAGGAGTCAGAAAGGGAACAATGCCACTGCCTCAGCTCTCAGCAGGCTTTCAGTCACTTCCCCCCACTACCCACAAGCAAATTGTGCCCTTCTGATGCTCATTCCTGGGTGGGCGGGCTTGTGTATGTTCTAGGACCCCATGTGACCCTTAAACAAACTCTCCTGAGAGGCTGGCTATTTCTTTTACTGCCCCAACCTCCATAGGTTTTTATAGCCAGAGGTTATGAGGCTTTATTTTCTGGTGCTCGAGCCCTCGGTTGCACAGTTTTCCCTGTGCTGGGATTTCTTGTTCCCCAGTTATTCTTCCTGGTTTTTATCCACGCACAAATTTGGAACTGCCTGGTCTGTCAGCCACCACTTTGCCTGTCCAGTGCACCAGCTGCCATCTTGCCACAGGTCCTGCATCCTCTCCACCCTGGCTGCCTGTCTCCACCCCTCCTACTAGTCTGGATGAATGTTTCTTCTTTAATTCCTTCATTGTTGGACTTTTTAAAAAAAGATTTAATTTATTTATTTTTTTTAAGATTTTATTTATTTTTAGAGAGAGGAGAAGGGAGGGAGAAAGAGAGGGAGAAACAGCAATGTATGATTGTCTCTCACATGGCCCTCACGGGGACCTGGTCCGCAACCTAGGCATGTGCCCTGACTGGGAATCAAACCGGGACCCTTCGGTTCCCAGCCCACATTCAATCCACTGAACTACACCAGCCAGGGCTAATTTATTTATTTTTAGACAGAAGGGAAGGGAGGGAGAAAGAGAGGGAGAGAAATATCGATGTGTGGTTGCCTCTCACATGGCCCCCACCAGGGACCTGGCCTGCAACCCAGACATGTGCCCTGACTGAGAATCGAACCGGGACCCCTTAGTTCACAGCCCGTGCTCAATCCACTGAGCTATGCCAGCCAGGGCTATTGTTGGACTTTTATGCAGTTTGATCTTCTAGCAGTTCTGGTTGTTTTTTGTTTTTAAATTTGTTGTTATCCTTCTTTTGGTTTTGCGAGGAGGCCAAGCATATCTACCTACACCTCCATCTTGCCCAGAAGTCGCTTCATTATGTTTTTGTATGAAAGTAGTTGCAGTGTTTGTTTTTTCTTAATTATCAGTTCATGTTTTTAAAATTGTTATATTTTTCCAGTATACTACAAGGACAATTTTGGTAAATAAACAAAAACATAGATGAAACCCCATTAAGGTAATGGTTGAAGGTGATGGCTAAGTTTAAGAAGAATTCCTGCTTTGTCTAATTCTAGGGGCCATAAATGTATCTTGCTCTTCACCTCTGCTAGTCTTACATACCATTTCCAATGCATCAGGAAATTATGTCAGCTTTATCTTCAAAATCTATACCAAGTCCAACCACTTTTCTCTAAATCTACTCTAATCTGAGTCATCAATATCTCCATTTAATTAGTGTAATAGATTCATCCCCCTGCCCCACCAGCTTCTTTCAAGGGGTTCTCTTTGGTTTTCTGCAGTTTGAATATGATAAGCTTAGGGGTAAGAGTTTTAGGTATTTATCTTGCTTAGTGATCTCTGAGATTCCTAATCAGTAGTTTGGTGATGTTACAAAACAAAAAGAGTTTTTTCAACTGGTGCTAGCAAAATCAAAGTCTAGACACCAATAATTACACTGGAGAGATATTGGATATTTTATTGATTAATGGCACCAGCCAGAAGAATAGAAAGCTAATGTTACAGAATAGACGGGGGGGTGCTGAACGATATGAAAGAACCCCCTTTTTCCCCCTGGGGTTCCTCCCCCTTACCAGGTTTGCTTTGCCCGCCTCCAGAGGAAAGACATAAAAGGAAAGGAATTCTTATTTATTTGGAAGTTGTACAGACTAAAGTTCTTTAAAATATGCATACACGCACACAGTCCTTCCCTCTCCCTCTGCCCCATCTGGGGTACCATATCTCACTCAGGTTCCAGGCACCATCCATGTGGCAAAAAGGAGCACTTCCAAAACCACGTGGTCCTGACTCTCACCCAAGCTGTGTGGTCCCTACTCGCCAAAACTGCATCCCAACAAGACACCCAAGTTGCGTGGTCCCAAAAAGAGATGCCAAATGGCTGCCCCGCCTGGGTTTAAATCCCAGCACCAATCTCCCTCTGCAGCCTTACTTCTGCCTCCTCCCACAATTGGCCACAGCTGCCAGCATTCAGGGCAATTATCTCCAAGCTGCCAATTATCTCCAAGCTCTTCTGGACCCCATTACAAATCCCTCTTTGGGGGCTCCCCTCTTGGCTGCACCCTCTTACACTAATGCTCAGAAGTCCAAATTCCCCAATGACATGTAAGTTCCAGATTATATAGGGCAAAAACACAAGACCCCATGTGTTAGCAGATTGTAGTCATGCTAGGAGCTGACTGGTCAGAGGTGAGGAAAGGGTCATGAATCATTTCACCCAGTTTTGAGGACAGCTCTGAGTTCTTTTCTGGTGTCCCTCTGTCTGGTCTCAGGAGAAAGTAACGAGGGGATTGTTCCACCTTAGGGCCTAGGAACTGAAACAAAACTTAGTTCAAGATATTATCCATAGTCTGCCAGAGCCCCAAACCCTGGTCAGGTGACCATTAGTCAGGTCCAGGCTAATGTTTTCTGCTGTCTCAGGGGTTGTTGGTTATCTGGAGGAAAGGCTAGGTCTATGAGGGGTATAAGGAGAGAGAGAGAGAGAGAGAGAAATCATAATCCCATAATCATAAGGACCCTTAGTTTCAATTCTTCTCTTTCTTTTGTTCATTCCTAAGTCTTGAGGGAGAAGAGATGAAGACTGCTCTGGCAGTTTCCTGTTGAAAAGGAGCAGAGTTCGCGATTAGAGAGAGGAAACTATCAATTGAAAATCTTACTTTCAATTGAAAATATTCTCTAGTTCCAGGGTTACCATGAATACTCTACTCGCATAGTATTTGCTCTTTTCCCTAGGAGCCCTGCTTTTAGCCCTATAAAATGAGATATTTAGTCTAAGACATATGTCCTCTAAAACTTAGATAATATACTATGATAAGGATCATCAATGTAATGCATCCCTAAAAATAAAAACAAAGGTTAATGATCAGAGCAAAATATAAACCAGCCTCTGAGTTTGTAAGGCTGTCAGTCAAGGTTTCTAGATGTAAGGCTGGAAGCATCTGTAATTTGAAATGTCCGTAATGATGTAACCAGGTGCTCAGGTGAACTCTGAGATGGTTTAAGCACAAGCTCTTGGAGAGAATCTGAATTTTATATCAAGTTGCACATCTTTAGCTAGCATGGCTTTGGGAAAGGCAATTTTAGTTTTCAATGATCTCACTAAAGATCAGAAAAACTGGAAACATGTTTGGAGAGCCATAGACAGACATTGGAAGAAACTAGAAGAATTCAAGATCCAGTTCAGTTTACAAGATAGAAATAAAAACAAAACCCAAAAGACATAACAGCACTAGAATGTAATATCTACAAAGGCATATTACAGTTTCTACTGAAACATATTTTTTTCTCTCTAGTCACTCCTATTTTTATCAAAGATAGCCAAATTAAGACTAATTTATTTGCAAACTAAGTCTAGTTTCAATAAACCACCTAATTATTTCTGTAAGTCCCACAAGAATATTAATTTACTGTTTAGGAACTTTTAAATGTACTTAGCTGGAATCTTTCATAAGGAATCTTCAAATTGAAATTAAAAGGCTTCTCTAGGCCAGAAAAGGCAAGGCAAAGACTTGGCACCAGATGTTGCCTGCCGTACCTGTAAGTTTTGGTTAAGTTCCTCTCCTCTTAAGGTCCTCAAAATATTACAAGTTTCCTGCACATGTCAAGAAGTGAGATTTAAAAAAAAAGGTTTTATTCATTTTTACTTTTAGAGAAAGAGGAAAGGAGGGAGAAACAGAGGGACAGAAAAAAGTCAATGTGTGGTTGCCTCATGTTCGCCCCCTACTGGTGACAGCCTGAAAGCCATGCATGTGCCCCGACTGGGAATTGGACCGGCAACCCTTTGGTTCAAGGCTGGCACTCAGTCCACTGAGCCACAACCAGGGCAAGGAGTGAGATTTTTTATTCACATGGTAAGGCTGCTGGGAACCATGTAAGCAAGCTAACAAGCAAAGATTTCCAAGGGTTTTTACCGGCTTCCATAAATTAATCTTAATTCCTTAAAGCTGCCTGGTCATAGATGATTCTACACATTTCTCTCACAAACATGACATTCCAGTCAAAGCTTTGATAATAAAATTCAGTTTTCAATTATGTTCTGTTATAATTATGTTCTGTTTCACAATTATGTGAAAATAATCACATTCCATGAAAATAAAAATATTCATTAAGAGTTTTTGAATTCTGGAGGGATCAGGTAGGGAGAAAAGAATTATTGTTGCAATTCTGTTTACAGAGGTATAATTTACCAAATTGCTATGTCATAGATAATTTAAGAGAAACAAGTTTCCTCCTATCTGGAAAACAAAAGATTAAAAAAACAGCAATATTTTAGACAAAAATTTATAAAAAGTTATAATCATCCTAAGTTCACTCAGTGACATATAATCAGTTCTTGTTTATCTCGATCACTTGCCAGCATTTCATGAATAGTTATTTTTTAGAGTTCTATAAATCTTTATGCATTTTAAAGATGTGATCCAAAAGTTTGTTCTCAGAGATCTGATTTTGGAATAAGTCAGAGTTCTCTCTAACTTTCTGAAAATGAAAACATATTTATTTTTAAAAGTATTAAAGTAAAACAATGACTGTCTGCAAATGACAAGAACTTAAAATAGCATAGCTACAGATCTGATTATAATGAAATTGAGAAAAAGTTGTTTTCCTCTGCAAGAAAATATTTTAAGAAACTAACTAGAATTGCAGGTGAAGATATCAGGACATTGCAGAATCTTGGAGATTATTATCTCCTGAGAATTTATTTTTAGTAATAAGAGTATATGCATACAAATAAAACACTATTATTTCTTTATTTGACAAAGCTTCCTATGTAATTTTAGTATACCAAATGGGCTTAATTAGTTTAAATTTTCTCTTTTAAAAAGAAAGGCAGAACAAATCTTTTAGACATTCCAGGGACCCAGTGGGATAACCTAAAGTCATTTCCAGATTAACAAAAATCTCCTTTTACATCCTGAACCCTGGGAATTTTGTCAAATATGTTTGCCCAAAAGGATTATATATCATTATGAAACAATATTAAATTACCCAATTACTCAAAGTAAAAGATGTCAAGTGTAAACACAGGATACTTATTATTAGCAAAACCTGAGTTTTTAAAATTGAGAAGATTCATTTCTTGAGTAATCAAGTACCCGATTAAAACAATGTAAAACACATAAAAACAATTTCACTATAATATATAATCCTTTCTAAGTAGAAAACTTCTCACATCTTATCTGGAACAGAACAATATAGGAAAACTTTGTCCTTTTGACAGTGCGAAAGAACCAAACTGTAACTCTGTATTAGTTTACTTTAGGTACTTAAATTAACTTACTCTATTCAATTTACTTCAATTTTATTCAGCCTCACAATAGGTAAAAATTTCCTTTCTCAGGACCTTTTCACAAACCTTCTATAACTTTTCTAGTCCCTCTTAGTTTGTCCCTTCTTACTCATTCAGAAATAACCAGACTCATGTGATGATAAACCACTTTTGTTTAATTCCTTCAAAACTGTACCTTATAACTATTTCTATACCTTATAATTCCTTCACTGAAAACACACATAATTTACTTCCATATTAATTAGAATTTGTAATCCTCAGAACATTTTTACTGACAACTGAAATGTAAGTAATCAGATTGATAAATTTATGAATCTATTTCATAACTTGTAGAAAAATACATTCTTTTACTAGCAAAGCACAAAACATTTTCATTAACAAATTTAAATTTATCTTTGAGTTTCTTTGTAATAAGAGGTCAAAATTAGGTTAACTTAGACTTATCTAGAAACTAGTATTTCAGTATTTCATGCTATTTGGAACTATCTAGATTTAGAGTAGGGAACTACATGGTTAGAATTTAAGAAACCAGCAGAGATGATTCTAAAGGGGTGGCTAGCAAAGTAAGAGTAAAAGCAAAAGAGAAGGATATTTTAGAACCCAAGTGAAGAAAATGTTTCAAGGCCCCTGGCTGAGTAGCTCAGTTGTTTACTGCATTGTCCTGATACACCAAGGTTGCAGGTTCAATCCACCAGTCAGGGCACATATGCGAATCAACCAATAAATGCATAAATCAGTGGAACAGCAATTCTCTCTCTGACTCTCTCTCCCTCTGTCTCTCTCTAAAATCTTAATGAAAGAAAGAAGAAAGAAAGAAAGAAAGAAAGAAAGAAAGAAAGAAAGAAAGAAAGAAAGAAAGAAAGAAAGAAAGAAAAGGAAGGAAGGAAGGAAGGAAGGAAGGAAGGAAGGAAGGAAGGAAGGAAGGAAGGAAGGAAATGTTTCGAGAAATACAGGGGGAGCAACTATGTCAAATAGGTAGTGTTGGATGATCACTTAACTTGGGCAAAATGGGATACTTTTGAGATGAAAGAGAATGTTATTAGTGATCATGTGGGGAGAACAGGCAAAACCAAGACATCCTGGGCAAACTGGGACATACAGTCACTGATAAAGGTCATATAAGATAAGGACTGAGAATTGGCCATCAGATTTAGCATAACAGGAGCCATTTTAGTGGAATGGTGAGAAGAAAGTTCGACTGAAGCGGATTCAAGCCAGAATGTGGAAGAAGAATTGGAGGTAACATGTCTACACATCTCCTTTGAGGAGTTTTGCTGTTAATGACAGTAAAGGTAAAGGCTGGATGAAAATGTGGGGTCAAGGAATTTTTGCTTATCTTGGAGATGCATGAAATGAGAGCATGTCAATTGATGGAAATGATCCAATGGAGAACAAAATTTTATAACACAGAAGAGAGTAGAATTGCTAAGTAAAGTCCTTATAGGCAAGGGGAGGTAAGAACCGATATACAAGTTATTATCACAATTAATATAGTTATTGTTACTCTTATTATTATGTTCATTCCTCCCAGTACAAATATTTAAATGCTCTTTGGCTTGCATGTTTCTACTCTTCCATGTGGAGTTTTCTAACCCTTTGCTAACATTATTTTAACTAGCTTTTCCCTTTAATAAATCATAGCTTAGACAACAGAATCGAGTCTTAATCCTGCTAAATAATAAGGGTCCCTCACTGTATGGGATGATGTTTTTAAAAGCAGGGGAGCCTAGAATTTATGATAAAAGTTAGTACTTTAATAGCTTCTACAACATGCCAAGCACTGTTCTAAACCTTTTCTATGTATCAACTCATTTCATGATCACAGTAATCCAATGAGATGTCAGAGGTTGACACTACTGTTATTCCCATTTTACAGACTGGGAAAACAGGTATACACAGAAAGTAAATGGGGGAGCCAAGCTGTAAACACCAGAGGTTGGGTTTTGGAATCTACACACTTAACCCCACCATAATATTCTTCCTCTTTTCTGAACAAGGATTAATTTAAGGCCCTGGTGATGATCTCAGGGTGTATTGAGCTTAGTTTAGTCTCCAAAGAAAAGAAAGCAAGCTAATTTTCTTATTACAGTGCCTTGGCCTATCCTCAAGAATCTCAGAAGAACTGCTCAGATTAATATCACTTTCTTATGTATCATTATCTATGGATTTGACTTTGTGCTTAAACATGTAAAGTCAAAATGCCTTTCTGAGACTAAATGATCTGGCTTTAATTTACGTTACTACTGTTATACTCTCTGAGGAGCCCCGGCTACTTCTTTTAGAATAACATTTTTATTTAAGATCACATTCATAAAAATACATAAATCCTAAGTGCACAGTTAGATAAATTTTCACAAAGTAAGCACACCCATGTAACTAGTACCCAGATCAAGAGCCAGAACATTATCAGCGTCTCAGGGCTCCCCTCTTGCCAGCTCTCAGTCACTATTCTTCTGAAGATAACCACGATTAATTTTATATGTTTTTTAACTTTAATCCGAACCAATTTTATTATTTATTTATTTGTTCATTTATATACATGGAACACTTCACGAATTTGCGTGTCATCCTTGCGCAGGGGCCATGCTAGTCTTCTCTGTATTGTTCCAATTTTAGTGTATGTGCTGCCAAAGTGAGCACAATCCAAACCAATTTTAAAGTTCACCCTTACTTCCATTATAAATCCATATATTTCTTGCCTGATTTTGATGTTCTTTCCAACTCATTCAAGTATGAAAGCTAAAATCATATCATGTCCTATCTACCTAAATGACTACATTTTTATTCTTCTGAGTTTTTTGTGAACAAGATTTATGTCATAAAATCACAAATAATTGCTCTGGCTTGTGTGGCTCAATGGATTGAGTGCCGGCCTGCAAACCAAAGGGTCGCTTGTTCCATTCCCAGTCAGGGCACATGCCTGGGTTGCAGGCCAGGTCCCCAGTAAGGGATATGTGAGAGGCAAACCACGCATTGATGTTTCTCTCACTCTCTTTCTCCCTTCCTTCCCCTCTCTAAGGATGAGTAAATAAAAAAACCCAGAATTATTGTAAACAAATTATACTGTATCAAGATGGGCCAGGCAAATTAAAAATTATCTGTATTAACAAGTCACATGTGCCCTGGCTGGTGTAGCTCAGTGGATTGAGTGTGGGCTGGGAACCAAGCGGTCCCAGTTCAATTCCCAGTCAGGGCACATGCCTGGGTTGTGGGCCAGGTCCCCGTGAGGGCCATGTGAGAAGCAACCATACATTGCTGTTTCTCTCCCTCTCTTCCTCCCTTCCCCTCTCTCTCTAAAAATAAATAAAAATAAAATCTTTAAAAAAAAAACAAGTCACATGAAGGCTCAACCTGCAACTCTCAAGAAACTGCCATTTTATTGGCTGTCAGAAAGAAGGAGTGGAGAATAAATAATGGATCAAATACAAGCAGGAAATAGTACATAAAATATAGTTGTCAGTAGCTGGGGAAATAGTATATTCTGTTTTACACAGGGGTATAAAGTTTACAATTTATAAAAACGACCTAGATGGAAATATATGGTACATAATACTAGCAATATATGAACCGATATCCTTCTCAGTGTGGAATCTGGGAGAGAGGGGGTGGGGGATAAAACATGAATGAATGTGGGGGAGAACCCTAATGAAAGCCTGGTGTCCCAGCTGGATTAGGTCTGTGTCTGTTGCCCTGCATAATACTTCCTCCCCCATCTACTTTTTACTATTTTTTCCCAGCAACTTTCCTGGCTTCTCTTTCTCTTTCTGCCTTCTTCCACTCCTTTTCTCTCTCTCTTTCTTCATCTCTTCTCTACCAGTGATACCCAATTATATCCTCCCATTAGCAGTCCTGGTCAGAGACCTCTGATTTTGAACAGGATTGAAAACTGCATTCACAACCTAAGGTGTGGGTTTTTTGGCGAATAAAACATTATGAACCCCAGTACAAAGATGAACAAATAGTTCTTGCAAGTGAATAGCTGCGACTGAACTTAAGCAGTATAGAACTCATAGACAAGTTATGTATGTTCTATATATAGGAACTGTAGATATGGGGAACCAACAGTTTACGATCAAAACATTAACCAGTAATTTACATAGACTGGAAGGAAAAAGTTCAAAATCCACAGTCCTTTATCTTCTATATAAATGACTTACAATCTCAGATGATCACCTCTCATAATTGCAATCGTTAGGACTACTTGTGTTTCTACCCTGTTCTCACCACGATGGATTACATATTTATATGGATGCGAGTTCTGTTCATCTACTGCTGTTTTCTGACTGTACATTGCGTGCAACGTAAGAAAATTTGCTTTGTTTCTATAGGTTGGATATATAAATAATTAATTAGATTTTAATTAAAGAGGGAGTCTAGGCCATGGGAGGTAGCCTAAGGGACTAGATAATATTCCAAGCAAGCAAAGATTCTCTTGCTAAAAATGCACAAACCTGAAAGTATCTGATTTTTTTAAAAAAGTTATTGTTTTAGAATGGATAAATAATTGTTTTCTCTTGAACTATCATATTTGTCTCTGATCTCTGAGATAAATATAAAAAGTTCTATGAATTACCAACTAAATTTTTCACTTCTGTCGATATTAGTGATATTATTAGACTACTTATATTTAAAAGCACTTTGTTTTTATAATATGTAAAGGTTATACTTTATTTTTCAGGGAAATTTCTCTCTGCAACATGTTCAAATCACATCTGCCTATAAAACATAGCCTAAAATATTTGCCAAGCCAGGAAGTACACTTCTTTTTCAAAACACTGTCTGTTGAAAACAGATGTGACATATTTCTCCAGCCAGCTCCATTAGGCAGCGCTCCCCCACAATTCTGGTGTGGAATTTTTGCAATATTGGTTAGTTAAATAGTCATGGACCATTTTGGTCAACTGAAGTTGTTTCCATATCAAAGAATAGAGTCATTGAAACTGTTTTATGAAAGTACTGTATTGCATTTTCACTTACAAATGTTATGTTTTCTAATATCACCTTTTCATCTTTTCAAATATGTGCATGTGGCAAAGTCAGTATGTCATGTTTTCTGTTAGGGAAAATCTGCTGTCTAAAGCACAGTTTTCCTTTGGATCCTGTAGGCTTGATCTTATCAGAGACTTTTTCCCTTCATGCCGGCCACCTCTATCTCCAAATACTCAGAAGCCTGGGACTTAGACAATCTGAAACCTCACTCCATAGGATCTCTTTGTGTTTAAGCTGGCAGAGGGTCAAAATAGTTCTCCCTTTCTTGAAACTGCAGTTTCTGTGCATGTTAATTGGTCCTGTGACTACTAATAAAATTTCCTGCTCACTAATTTTCAGAATCTAGAAAACCTGTGCTTAGTCCGGAATGCTGGAAGGGATACTTCAGCCATATCATTGGCAGAATGACTCTACAGGGTAGCCTTAGAAATAGCCATTAAGGGCTGGGACTGAGGTCCCTACTGTTCCCAGGGGCCTACTTGTGGGGTAACTAGTCTGTCTGTGTCAAGCAGGACACTTTGAGAGTAAAGAGAGAAGTATTAATAATTAGTCCCAGAACCAGGCATAAACTGGAACTGTCCTAGAAAACTAGGATTATGTTGACCCTCCTGGCTTCAGATAGATCATTTTGTCTTCCTTTAGCCAAAGATGATGTAAACATTTTGTCTAAAAGAACTTTATTTCAAATGTTAGATGTTCTTTGGGCTGTAATACTGTATATTGACTGTTTTTAAAGCCATGCTGTGAAAGCTATCAGGTTCAAAATAATAGAATGAAATCATGTTTGTTGTTTGTCTTCATTTCGGGAGGCTGGTACTTGAAAACATGATATTTGAATGTTTCCAAAGTACCACAAATTTATTTTCATAGTTGAAGGTTCTTGAATAAAAATAGTTTGTCTAACATGCTGAACTTTTCACATGTATGTTAGCAAAGTTTGAAACATTTTTTTCTATATTGTTGAGGAATGTTTTGATGTTGTTATTTACAGCCAATTGTACCTCTGTGACTGACTTTGACAACTGTCTAGGGAACGTAACAGGTTTCTGTCCAAAGAATATTGTTTGTGCATGCAAAGATGGAGAGCCTTTTTGCAAGTAAGTGGTTATACATGCTGTAAAAGCAGGGTAAGCACAATATATTGTGAATAACTCACTTTGCATTTGTTTGCTATATTCAACAGGTGTGATACTTGTTTTAAAATAATATTTTAATCAGAAATGCCTCTTGCACATGTGATACAGTTCTTGTTGATTCCCTAAAATATTTTAATCTACTGTTTAAAAGACAGCATATATAATTTAAAAGATTAACTGAGAATTTATGTTCACTTTAAGAGATTAGCACCATTCAAAACAGCTTTCCTCAGACTTTTTAGAGATAAATTATACATTTGTCAATAAACAGTTTCACTGTTCTAAAGAAGAAAAATTAAGGTATATCTCATGTTATGTGATGACACTAATCCTGGTTGTTAATAGAATGAATTTTTTTGTACTGCAAGAAATATTTAAAACATACTCACTGACCTCTTTGTTTTCAGGTTTACTTTCTATAAAAAAGTGTGTTTTTTCAGTTATAAATACATTTTCTTTTAAAAGTTAGGGAGATTTTCTACTTTGTTCTAATAAAAATTAGAGTAGTTAGGTCAAAAATTGGAAGAATATCTAGGAAAAAACATATAAGAAAAAAAAAACGTGTATGTGAGAGAAACATTTTCCAGGGTCTATGCCTCTTGAACTGAATTTTTGAAACTGATAGAAAAGCAGGTATAGATCCAAGATCTGTCAGTCTGTTCCATGATCTCATGGGGGGCGGGCCTGGAAGAGGAAGAACTTAGCCAAAGAACATCTAGGCAGGGCCCATAGACACAGTCAACAATGTAGTGAAGGCCACGGTGGGGGAAGGATAGGGGCTGGGCGGAGCAGGGCAAAGGGTAGAAATGGGGAACACCTGTAATAGTATCAACAGGAATATATATATATATATATATATATATATATATATATATATATATATATATATATATGTAATAGTACTTTCGTGACCATTACAAACAGAATACCATAACAAAACTACTTTGTGAAAGAAAATGAAGTTAGAAAAACAATTGATCAAAATATAACTTTAAAAAATACCATTAAATGAAATTTAACCACACACATACACATACAAAACAGGTGTAGGCAAAGGGATCAATGTGGACAAAGCAATGAGATTTTAGAGAATTTTGCGTTTGCAGAAATGTGAATAGTTTTTACATCATGCTATTAATTTTTTTAATCCTTACCCGAGGGTATGTTTATTGTGTATTTTTTTTAGAGAGAGAGGAAAGAGGGGAGGAGAGAGAGATAGAGAGAGACACAGAGAGAGAAACATCGATGTGACAGAAACATTGATCAGTTGCTCCCGTAGGAGCCCTGACCAGAGATCTAACCTGCAATCTTTTGGTGTATGGGATGACGCTCCAACCAGCTAAGACATCCGACCTGGGCTTACATCATGCACTCACATCATGCTCTTGACATACTGAATGAACATATATTTTCAGTTCCTCAGGTGCACTATTTCTCACACCTTTGGCTGTTCATATACACTGTAACTTCTCAGGTACTTTTCCCTTACTTTCCTCCTTCCACCACAGCTTTCTTTCCCTTGAGACATTCCTACTTAACCTTCAAGACTAAGCTCCGTCATACTGCTAAGACAGTACTTAAAACCATTCTACCATGATTTCTTTGAATGTAGGGTGTATGTTTCCTTTTTGAGAGCACTATACAAGCCAAAATTTAGTCTCATTTATCTCCAGCACCTAGCACAATGCCTGTCATATAGCAGGTGTTCCGAAATGATTGGTGGAATGAATCAGTCATTCAATGGGAGTGGTTGCCCAATAGTGCAAAATATTGGAAGACTATTGAAGAAGATGAAAAGTGAAGAAAACATTGGATTTAGCATGTAGGAGTTGTTGGTGATAACCTTTAAGAATGTTATTGCGATATTCAGATGAGAATACAAGCCAGATTGTGAAATTACATTCAAGGAATAGGAAGTAAACGTAATACAGCAATGAAGAAATTGTCATTTGACAATTTTTTTTCTCCAAAGATTCTATTTATTTATTTTCAGAGAGAGGAGAAGGGAGAGAGAAAGAGCAATGCATGGTTGCCTCTCACACGGCCCCCATTGGGGACCCGGCCCGCACCCCAGGCACGTGCCCCGACTGGGAACCAAACCGGGACCCCCCCCCCCCCCGGCTCCCAGCCCGCCCAATCCACTGAGCCACACCAGCCGGGCTCATTTGACAATTTTAATGTTATTTGTAAACTTGTAGCTTGAGGAATTCTGAAGGCACCTAATCAACATTTTGGCTAAAAACTAATTACCGTTTATTTATCTTCCTAATCCTTATTATAATTATTTGCCTCATTTGTTTTACAAGTCTTTACAAGTGTTAATTGCCCCATCACATTAACATTATGCCTACTTTGAAATTTTTCTCTACCAAGTTAATTCAAACAAGTTACTTCCACTTATTTTACTGATGGATCTCAATGTGGGGCATGACTGCTCTGGATTTGGGAGACATATTTATATCTGTCACCTTCTTTGAATGGTATCATTTTTATTACTAAATATGTTTAGCACCACACGGTTTGGGTCAGTTCTTTTGACACTGTGAATCAGAGTTAGGCACTCACAAATCAAAATTTACCCTAGAAAACTAAATGATATAATAATAATTTTAAATTCTTTACAAAGTTTAATGGCATTGCTGAAATTGTCTAAAGATACTCATACTACCACCGCTACCCACAGCCTTTCACATACACGCACAGATGTTACAAATGTTTCATTTGTATAAAAAAATGAAGAAAATTCAAAGCCAAATTTAAAATGTTTAAAGACAGACAATTTAATAAAATTGGAGAAACTAAGAACTCCTGCCTGGTATATAATTTTTAATATGTCAGTTGTTTATTTCTGTATTTTTAAAAATATTTCCTTATTTATTATTTGTATAGTTTTTTAAGATTTTATTTATTTATTTTTAGAGAGAGGAAGGGAGGGAGAAATGGAGATAAACATCCATGTGTGCTTGCCTCTGGTGCACCCCCTACTGGGGACCTGGCCCGCAACCCAGGCATGTGCCCTGGCTGGGAATCAAACTGGCGACCCTTTGGTTCTCAGGGCAGCACTGAATCCATTGAGCCACACCAGCCGTGGCAGAAATCAACCATTTTTTACCTTGCTACTACTGTTACCATTCTGGTCTAAGCTATTCTGGTTACATATTGCTTATTACTGAAAGGGTTTTGTGACCTTTCTCCCTACTTTTGCCTTTGACCCTGTACACTCTGTTTTCAATACCCGGTAACTGTTCCTCATTTTACTGATTGTAAAAGTCAAAGTCCTTACAATGACCTGAAGGGTATTTTGTGATCTGGTCTCCTTCCTTCTTGGCCTTATCTTCTACCATAGTCCCTTAACTCACTGCACTCCAGCCACATTTTTCTTGTGTTCCTCAAACATGCAGATGTTCTCCGTCTTGCTTTAGAGCCTTTTGTACTCGCTGTTCTCACTGGCTGGAATGCTCTCTTCTCCCCAAATATCCTATGGCTAACTCTCTCACCACCTCAAACTTCCTTCAAATGTTACTTCTCAATGAGACCTGCCATTTATTACAATATTATATCACTGCAACCTGTCCCACTATCCTGCCCCCTACACTGCCAACCCCCTAACCCTGATCTTTTTCTTTTTTCCTCAGCACTATCACCTTTAAACATTCTACATAATTTAGAAATTATGCCTATTTTTGTTGTCTGTCTTTCTCTGTTACATTTTAAACTACTTGAGGACACGGATTTTTTAATATTTTTTTTATGGTTCAAGTACAGTTGTCTGCATTTCCCCCACACCACTCCCCTCCACTCCAGCCATTCCCACCTCCCTCCCCTGATTCCACCCCCCTTGGTTTTGTCCATGTGTCCTTTATAGTTGTTCCTGAAAACTCTTCCCCCCATTATTCCCTCCCCTCTCCCCTCTGGTTACTGTCAATTTGTTCTTAATTTCAATGTCTCTGGTTAAATTTTGCTTTATTCACTGGTCTATCTCATATGCATGGGACAGTAATTTGCACATAGTAAGCACCCCATAAATGAATGAAATGGTATTGTTGAATCGATAATTCCTTTGTGATTCATTCCTAAACTAAGCAAGAAATATATTTTTGCAAAAGTCTTTTTTCTAACAATAAACCTTACCCAGTCTGTCTCATTTCATTGGAGTCCCCTCCCATAAACCAAAAGGTCATGAGTTCGATCCCCAATCACAGCACCTACCCAGGTTGTGGATTGATCCCCAGTTAGGGCCCTATGAGAAGGCAACTGATTGATGTTTCTCTCTCACATCTCTCTGCCCCCCTCTCTCAGTCTTCCCCTACCTCACTCTCTAAAAGCAATAAAAATGTACTTAAATGAGAATAATAACATAAAATATATTTTGACTTCCTTAAATGAATTACACTGTGTTACATATTGTTTTTTGTTCAATTCTCACTCGAGGATATGTCTTTTGATTCTTAGAGAAAGAAGAAGGGAGGGAGGGTAGGGGGAGAGAGAGAGAGAGAGAGAGACAGACAGACAGACAGAGAGACAGAGAAACATTGATCAGATGGAACGTGCAACCTAGACATGTGCCCCAACTGGGAAGTAAACCTGCCACCTTGTGGTATATGGGACAAAACTCCAACCAACGCAACCCGGGACATTGTGTTACATATTAGAAGCCTTGTCTAACTGACTAGGTTATGACTTATTTGAAGATGGTAGATTCATTTCCTTCTACAATCCTAGACTATCAGAACTATAAAAGATTATGATAATCATTTAATGAATCCATTCATGTTATCCATGACAGTGCTTCTTTTCTTTAGATTTTATTTCTCCATTTCTAGAGAGAGGGGAAAGGAGGGAGAAAGAGAGGAAGAGAAACAGCAATGTGTGGTTGCTTCTTACACACCCCTCAACTGGGGACCTGGCCCACAACCCAAGCACCCTGACTGGGAATCGAACCAGAGACCATTCAGTTTGCAGGCTGATGCTCAACCCATTGAGACACAGTAGCCACAGCAACAGTACTTCTTAATATATTGCAAGGATGCAAACCAGGAGAAGCCAACTTAGAATCTGATATTTATTGTTCAGTGGGGTAATCCATTATGAATTTTACAGAAGACAATGAAGCAATCTCTAAAGATACTACAAGAACTACCTTCACCATTAGTCATGCCCATGAAGATGGTGAGAAGTCATATTATTCCTCTCCACAAACCCATAGACATTTCTATGGGGCTGTATGGCATTCCAGTTCACTATATGCACCAGAGAACCACATTCAGATTATTTGGCAGAGTATCAAAGCTTTATAAAAGCACTAGACATTCTTATATGAGTCATTTATTTATATAAAACAGAGGAGAATCTGGAGTCATGGGAACAATGGGGACAGATTTTTCTGGCACACAGCGTAGTCTCACCGTCTCATGTTTCTTCTTGTATCTGCTGTAGAATGCTAACCAGCACTCATCCCTGTAAGAGTGGGTGGGGGGAACGCCTAGCCTGCAGTTACATAACTGGTAGACTACGCTCTTTGAACTTTTTTCATAACACTCTCAGAACTAAAGTCGCTGAAGTGAGGTGACGTATGAGCAGTGGGCAAAATGTGGATAGTTGTAACAGCAGTCTTAAGACAACCATTCTGGGAAAGGCTTTTTTTTTCTCATTTCTAACTAAGTTCCCCATCTTCAGTAGCTAATGGGAAATCCTGACAGCCAGATTCTGCATGCTGACTCAATGTGTTCAAACCTGTAGGTTGTAAAGTGTTTGCTCAAGTGGAAAATGGGACAACATAAATCTCTTAAGGACCTTAAAAGGAAACCTTATGGTTTATTAGCAATGAAAGGTTTGATTCACCCAGGGAGAGATATTTGTTTTCTGATCTGTGAGCTTTTCCTACTTCCATTATCTCTATCTAGGTGTCCAAATTTCAGAGGTCAGTGGAGAAATTACTGGTATATGGGAGCCAAATGTGACCAGCTCTGGAATACTCTGGACCTGGTTTTAGTGGCGGCGTTGCCTGGAATAGGGCTGGCTGTAATAGTCGGCGTAACAATCCAGACCATCCACTACTGTAAAAAGACGTCAAAGAACAATGTAAATGATCAAAGGTAAGACATGTCTTAATATCTCCAAGAATAATGGGAAATCTCTTATGACATGAGCAAATGAGTCAAGAAATAATGGATATCATTTGTCATGCATATACCTGGTATATTCTCTGTCATATTCATAACATTTTATTATATCAGAACAAAATTCCCATAACCAAATACATTTTGGTCAGAATGTGGATACAGCAAGTTTCCATACAGCCAAGTGTAATTCACTACAGAACTGTCCTATTTCAGTGCCTTCTGTTTGTGTACCACGTGTACTATCTTAAGCAGGGGCGGGACTGCTGGACTTCCTATTCACCCCAACCCCCTAGCAACAATGTCGCCAAAATGAGAAAAGAAATCCAATGGACTTCACTGTAATATGACTCTACCTTGGGTAAATCTCTTCTCCTCACTGGGCTTCCATTTTCTCATCTATAAAATCGAGATTCGTATAATCAGGGCTACCCGCCTTACAGAGATGGTGAGAATGATACTGAAAGCCATAGTCACTTACTAAGGGTTCATTGTGTATGTCAAGCTGAATTATAAGTGTTTCATATGTATCAATTCATATAATCTTCACCAGCACCCTATAAAGTACAGATGAGATTCCCAAGACACAGATCAAATAACTTGGCTGAAGTTACACGGCTAAGTATGTACCCAGACAATCTGGCTCCCAGGCCTAAACTCTTAACCCCCATGCTATAGGAATGGAATCTCATAAGATAAAACGCTGCTTTGAAAGCTGTAAAGCCTGGCTGCTCCCCCTTTATTTCTTTGCTTAAAAGCAAACAATACCCTTTATACTTTGTGCTGCCTCTGAACCATAGAGATATGAGGGGTAAATATCAGTAAGTTAAAATCTCATCAAATTTATACCAGTTAATTCCAATTAGCATCGACTTTGAGGCAACATTCTTCAGTGACAAGATAATGTTACCCCGTATACAGTGTGAGGAGAGTTTGAGATATTACTTTTAAATTGGAAGTAGATGGTAATGTGAGCCTCACACTTCTAAGACTATGCTTGCAAATTGCAATTAAATCAACAATTTGAACAGTCTTAGATATTTGCTTCTGGGAGGGGTGCAATAAAGTCTCCAACTGTCCTGACGTTTCAAATTTCTAATCTTTGTTTGCACCTTTATTCCATAGTCTTTAAAATGCTATATGGTACACATGTATGTATGCATAAAATCAATGTTTTTTAAAAAGTAACATTTATTTTTAAGTGTTTACAGGTGCATATAATAGGAAACTGAAAAACACAAGAAGCAAAGAACAAAGTCATCCATAACCACAAGCAGTTTACAGTCTGACATGTCCTCAGTCCCCTGTGTACCTACACAACTAGGCTTCTATTTTTCTGTCATTAAGATCGTGAAGTTATGAATCATGATTTTTCACACATCATGAATATTTACCATTTCAAAGTTTCAAAACTATATAAGTATTCTGATAACCAAGAATGTACTACTCCAACTTGAACTGGGAGGAAAAAATGTAATCCTGCCTTTCTGGGCAACAAAAATTTCATAAAGGATAAAAATAGCAACAGACCCCTAGATAAAGATACGTCAAAGTTGTGATTAAAATACTACATTCACTTAATGTTCAATTAAACATGAGACAGAAAGCAACAGAGTACATGGAATACAATGCTTCTAAGAGAGGTCATTATGATCTTTCCTTTTAAGATATTAGCAAGGAGGCAAGTTTTCACTGAAATACTTTATAATGTATTCCTACACTACAACCAAAAGAGATGTACGCAAATCAATGGTTACATCACAGTGCAACTACGTATACATGCATAAAATCAGTGTTCATCAGCGTGGTGATGGAGGGAGACTTGACTTTGCATAGTGAACACACAATACAATATGCAGAGGATATATTATAGAATTGTGCACATAAAACCTATAAAACTTTATGAACCAATGTCTGATACGGGGTAGATCGGACCTGCCGATACCCGTGGGTGACCGTGACCCAATGCGTGTATGAACCTCATACCGAGACACGCGGGGAAAGAGAGACCGGGGCCACGTGGCTGATTCCTCCCATCTCAGGAAAAAGCCCAGTGTCTTGCCCAGCCAGGGTTTTTATCAGGGGAATTAGCATATATTTACATAGGATTGATTATTCATGGGATTAAGCAGAACAGGTAGGATTACTCATAGCAAGGCATTGGACGTAAATTCAGATCCGGTGGCAGACAGGACCAGGTTAAAGTAATATGCAGGGCACAGCAAGCCAGAATTTTTTAAGATACATCTTTGCCAAATTCCTATTAGAGAATTCCCATCCCACAGACATGATCCACACTTGCTCACATGGGAATTACACAGAGCGGTGCTCAAAACGTGTAAATTCTCAGGACTGTGTGTTTACACACGTGTGGAAATCACTGCCACATCTCCCCCTCTTTTCTTATGAAATCCTTTTTCACAGGCATGGATTACGCCAGCCCACATGGGAGTGATTTTTCTTCACATGGAGCTGAGCTCTGACACGCGTGATTTTTCTGGGCTACGATTTTTCATGTGTGTGAAAAGAATTTTTTATATCTCCCCTTGTATTTCTTATGAGAATTTAGAAGCTGAATTAATTTGATAAAGTTTGTTACTTGCTGGTCCCTTTTACAACCTTGGGAGAATAAATTACAAATGTATTGAAGCATACAGATTATAAATACAATTAGTAAACAACAAGTGGCTATGAAGACCCATAATTTCAGATAAAAATTAGTAAGTTAAATTTTAGGGTAAAGTCCATAGAAATTGTCCCTGAGGGGTTTTAGATACCTCCTTTTGAAACAATTAGTGGCTGTGAAGACCTATATTTTCAGATTAAAATGATCAAATCAAGTTTTAGGGTGAAGTCCGTTGAAATTGTCCGAGAGGGTTTTAAATATTTCTTGTTCAGACAGGCATTGGATGTCCTGCAACCGCTGATGTAATTCCAATTGCAGTCTATTGATTTGTCCTTTTAGATTAGTAGTAAGGATATTTGATGTGTAGCTTGAAGAATCCTGGATTATTAGATTCCCCTTTGATGATGAGAAATTAGGTTCCTGCTAGGGAAGTCTTTTTTCTGTCACAGCAGTTTTTCTTGTCCACAGCAGTTTTGGAGATTTTTCTGTGGAAAAACAGAAACAGACCCTTCTCTTCCTAGCTAAGATGTGGGGCTAGGGACTTGAATTGAATGGGGTGATTGCTTAGACTAATATTGCGAATTAAAAAAACTTTAAATTGTAAATCTATGGGAGAGATATTCTGACCTCCTCCCCCTTTTTTCTTATAATAAATAGAGTTTAAAGTTTGTAAGGACTTCTGGTTAAAGATGAATAAATTCCAAGGGCTTGAATAATTGATTCTCTCTGAAAATTGGCCAGTTTTTCTTGAGAGATTAGTTATAGATTTAAAGAACAACCTGGGTGTTTTATGCAAAATGATCAGTTTTGCATATAAGACCCATATCTATGTTTTAATTTTATTTATTATTAAAAAGCAATTCAGCCCTGGTAAAGTTGGTGAGCAGATATTAGATTTATATATCTATTTGGGAAAAGCTGTTGCGGTACATACCTAGTATTGAATAATATTACAGATATCACTCTAAATAAATTTGGGATACAAACAGGATTTTAGCAATTCGGTCCAAGATTAACACATTATGTTTAAAAACTATAACGAATAAATTGCATGATATTTTAGAAAATATTTTTATATATTATATTAATTATATTCTTTACTTAAGTTTTGGATTACTCCTCAAAAGATAATTTTGAGGAGCAGATTAATAACTAGATTATAACATTAGATTAATTCCTAAATCTTTAACTGTAAATTGTAGTTTAAATGTGAAGTTTCTATTGTAAGAAGTTTTGTGTATTATAGTTATTATTATTAATGGCTAGAATCTGGCACCCTGTTTGCCAGAGGATGTCTTCTTATTAGTTAAATAGAATAAATATAAGTTGATAAGATTTCCTTAAAGACAGTAAGTAAGATAATAATTATCTGGCTGATGAGTGTTGTTACCCAACCCAAAGTAGGGGTCCTAGTGATGCTTTGGCGATGCGGCGATTTTGCAGTTTCCTTTTTCTTTTAGCCAGGAGATTGGAGACAGGCTGCCAGTGGCTTCTTGGGGCAGCCAGGGGGTTAAGCATCTTGGAGTGGTGGGGGTCTTGTGTATTCTGTGGAAAAAACACAGAGACACCTCCTTCCCCCAAGTTAAACCTACCACCTGGCCTCTTTTTACTGTAAAGCTTAAGTTTAGATTAAAAAATTATAAATCCTGAATTTCCACAGTTTATTTAGAAAATACCTTCAAGTTATGGCTTTTACAGCAGGTTTAACAGATTATGCATGAAGTGTTTTAGCTTTCTTTATTTTAAGTATTAAAGAAAAATGAGGCTATTAAACATGAATATTTGCTTAAAAGTGATAATGCATATTTGCCTATAAATATATTTTGGAGAGATATCAATCTTGATGTTTAAAACCTTTATAGTATCTTTATAATGTGGGGCCTCTTTTTATTTTATGAGGCAAAAAATGTTTTACTGTTATTTTTGATATGGTTGTTTAAGAATTTTTGATGGAAGATTAAAAGCAAATTTTTGACAATTAGCATCTTTGCTGACATTCTAGTGAAGGGGGTCTATGGAAAAACTAGCCGGCCCCCCGTAGTCTTGTGAACTATTTTCAGGAGTTGATAAATTCCTCTGGTGAAGCATTTACCTGTCGAGTGCCTTTAGTGACCTTTATTAGCCAATTTTTTTATGGGGAGGTAGCCAGTCTCCCCAATAACTGAGTTAAAATTTGGTGTTATGTTTTCCGCAAAAAATGGCTGGTTTTTTGCGGAAGACTGCACACCCATATTTTATTTTTATAATATAATGGTCATGGCTTTGGCACAAGGAGGAATTAGATTGAAAACATACATATTTCTTTTGAGCTTCCTAGTATTTTTTATTAAGAGACAATCCTGAGTAGTAGATGAAATGGCAAGGCAAACCTTTTTTTTTTTTTTTTCTAACTTGGACACCTGCTAAGCCTTTTCCTTTCTAATTTCATTTCATAACTTAATACATACAATTTACAGTCTCGCCTATAATCTTATTTTACACTACCTGGCAAAAATGCCAACCTCTGACTAGCATTCTTTTCTTCACTTCCTCCTACCCTCTTCTCCTCAAACCTCTTTCCTTTTCTAATTTGGACACCTGTCAAGCCTTTTTTCCTTCAATTTTATCTTATCATTCATAACTTACCTGACCTTTGTTAAAATACATAAATAATTCAGTTTGGCTATAAAGTATTATAGATTACAACACTATGATTTTATGACTTTAATATTTGAAGTGATATACATAGGGTTTATACATAGCTATATATGAAGTAATATATATGGTATTATATGTAATAAGTATCATTTATATAATTAATAAAAGTACATGGCCATAATAGCTTATGAATATATATAAATGGCTATTATGTTATAATCTTTCTTTATAATTATGCAGTATTAAAATGGCACACAGCTGTTTATCAATGCAGGCTTTATTTATTTGCCACATGCCTTTTTAATATTTTACTTATAGAAATAGTCTTAATTTTAATATAAACTCAGAGGTTACTCAGAAACATGATTGTAAACTTTAAATACATACAAACTTGTATTTAATATCTGTGTATTTTAGAAAATATTTAGTATTTTTAAAAACCTGAATTAGGATAAAATATTGTTTTAATAATCCAAAAGAATTACAATTTTTAAAACTTTATCTTAGATTATTAAGCACTTAAAAATGAACAGTAACATCTATTTTTCAAATTACCTAAGGATACAATTTTCTGGGGGGTTAAATGCAGAGATTAGGGTGAATTTTGAGAGATGGGGGAAGCCTGATTGGATGGCTGACTTGTTTTGTGGGGGTGTGCCCACAGAATTCAGGCGCAGGCCGTTACCATGGAGAAAAGCCAACGCTGGGCTTGTCTGTATTACCTTGGAGGCGTGTCCTTGTGATGTCATTACATAATGGCCTCCAATTTTGTAGTTCTGGCTTGCAGCGGCCATTTTAATTGTAGGCAGGGGGCCACCTAACACGTGGTAGGTTAAGGTTTTTTAGTCTTTCTTTGTTAAAAAGAAGTCAGGCCCTTTTTCCCCACCCCCATTGCTGAGAGCTATGGAACCGCTTCTTGTAAGCTATTTTTATTTCGTTAAGAGATGGCAAAGAAATTGGCCTGGAGACAGAGGAGTTAACTTTTCAAGCTATGGATTTTTAAAGTTACTGTTTTTTCTTTTTCCCGAGTGGCGCTGTTTAAGCTGCCGATTTTTCTACCTTTCCTTTACCTTGCGCCCAGCAAGGTCCTTCTTTGTTTTCTGGAGGAGGGAGCCCGCCCCACCCCGACTGCGGGAGTAGCGAGCCGAGCCGCGCCTCTCTCGGCAGGCAGGGCCCTGGGCAAACCATGGAGTGAGATCTTTTTTGCTACTGGCTGATTTAAACGGGAAGTGCTGGCGGATTTGTTAGTTCTCCCAGCCAGCGCGGCGCCTGCGGCCCCCGGCTGCAAGCGAGCGCGTGCAGCCCGCGCCGGGTGCCGGGCGCCTGGCGGGGAGTTTGTGCCCCGTACGGCGAAAGATGGTCGGTGGCCACGGCGCCCAAGGGCAGCAGGGTGGTAGCCCCCGCCCGCTCTGAAGCAAGGGAGGAAGTGGCTTCTGTTTTTCCCGCCGCCGCCCGCCAGGATGAGCTTGGCAAGCGGCTCGCTACCCCCACCACCCGCCACCTTGGAGCCACAGCCTGTTTTTCTGCATGGGTTTGGAGTTGGCGCCACTGCCGCACAGAGAGGCTTATTTTCCGAGGGCGCGCTATGGCGTCTCTTGCCGCCGCCCCTGGGAGCCCGATCCTCTCCCCTGCCCTGCATCGAACGCGGCCTGGGCGACGACGAGGGGTTCCGCCCTTGCTCCTGCCGGGCCAGTTGGCGCGACCAAGTTGCACGCTCAGGGCTTTTGTTAGCAAGTGGCAAACTTTATATATAGTTAGCGGTACACAATCCGCTCCTCCGGATTTGTACGGATTCGTTCTTTAAATTATTGTGGCCAAAAACGTTTTTCGTACCGGTTCTTACTTTCTGCCCCATCCTGGAACAACCTCAGAGGGTTGATGAGTCCTTCACCGGACCCGATTTCGCGCGAATTTCAACCTATCTTAGGAAGGGGGGTCTCCGGTCTTTGACTTCTTGGTCCTAAGATGTCCCACATCCGGGCTCCATCTGATACGGGGTAGATCGGACCTGCCAATACCCGTGGGTGACCGTGACCCAATGCGTGTATGAACCTCATACCGAGACACGCGGGGAAAGAGAGACCGGGGCCATGTGGCTGATTCCTCCCATCTCAGGAAAAAGCCCAGTGTCTTGTCCAGCCAGGGTTTTTATCAGGGGCATTAGCATATATTTACATAGGATGGATTATTCATGGGATTATGCAGAACAGGTAGGATTACTCATAGCAAGGCATTGGACGTAAATTCAGATCCGGTGGCAGACAGGACCAGGTTAAAGTAATATGCAGGGCACACCAAGCCAGAATTTTTTAAGATACATCTTTGCCAAATTCCTATTAGAGAATTCCCATCCCACAGACATGATCCACACTTGCTCACATGGGAATTACACAGAGCGGTGCTCAAAACGTGTAAATTCTCAGGACTGCGTGTTTACACGCGTGTGGAAATCACTGCCACAAATGTCACCTCAATAAATTCAATAAACAATTAAGTAAATTAATGTGAAGAATTTCATATTGCTCCATGACTTAGGTTAGAAATCTCCTGAGATTTTAAAGAATTATTGTCATTAGAAATCATACCTGTAAACAAGTCACCTTTTAAGCATTCTCCATAGCTTTTCTACTCCGAAGCTTTCTAGAACACTGGATTTGTTTTCAAATTATCTATCTTCTACTAAATGGCTACGACCTTTAATGGCCCTCTTAACCCATGTTTCTTCCTTTATAAATGGGGATTTGAGTAACAGATCTGGCTTCACAGTTGTAAGAATCAAAGAACATAATTAATGGAAAACTGCACCGAGAAGCAAAGGCAAACAAAAGGTTTGATTGTAAGCCAGGCTAGTAGTACTGTTCGCAATCATTTGGGCTTACTTATAGGCTTTTTGGGTAAAGAATTAAACTGCCCTATTTTACTCCAGTTAAAATGTAACTTTTCCCCCTTTCCCCCTCTATCAATTTTGAACTGACAAAGTGATTCTGTATAAACTCTAGGAGATTCCTCAGTACGGTAGGAAAAGTAACGTAACGGAGCCTGGCAAAGTAGGGCTCAAATCCCTGCACTGACTGGGTGGCTTTGGTGAATTTCCTTAAAATTTTTCAGCGTCAGTTTGTTT
The DNA here is from genome assembly GCA_004026765.1 of Micronycteris hirsuta. NCBI lineage: Eukaryota > Metazoa > Chordata > Mammalia > Chiroptera > Phyllostomidae > Micronycteris > Micronycteris hirsuta. The sequence continues at coordinate 9,938 of PVJI01006651.1, read as the reverse complement.
CATCGGCAAAAATGGAGTTAACAAAACCCGTCTTGCAGGTTTTTTCTAAATATTCACATAAGATAGTATGATCCTTTTGAAATAAACTGATATTTGAAATTTACTTTCAAATGTGTCAAAAACCTAAGATGGATTAATGGAGGGATAGAGGGATGGATGCGTGGACACATGTAAGTTAAAGCAAGTATAGGAAAATGTTAGCAATAAAATTGAGGTTGTAGATACATGGGCATGCACTGTAAAAATGGATTTTGCTATATGTTTGAAAATTTTCATAATAAGCTATTGGAGGAAGTCAGATAGTTAAAACACTTGGAACACAGAACTCTTTCAATAAATACTAGCGTTTATTATTGCATTGTGTCAGGTTCATATAGTAATAGAGTCTTAAGATGGGAGCATTTATTCTGCATGGTCAAAAGGAGTTTATCAGGGACAGTGACTCATAACTACTCAAGCAAATGCTCTATCCTAACCACGTGTTGTTTTTCATTTAACTTGCCAGGCAACAGAGGAGTTCATTGCGTCTCCAACCTGAGCATAATTCTGCATATGCTTTCGACGGTGCTGTGAGATTTCCTCAACCTCACCAAGGCCAGGTAAACACCAAGACTCGTTAGTCAAATAAACTAAGTGTACAAAAGCCACCAAAGACAGAAATGCTTTTCAGAAGCAAAAAGAAACCTGGGAGATTAAAGATGTACTCGCAGACAACAAAATGAAGCATTATCAGAAGATCAAATTGCACAAACGAGGAATGGTCAATGACAGGTTATTTATCAGGAGCATGCAGGCCAGGCCTGGGTCAAATTACAATGGGAGTGCTCTCTACTTGCCTCTCCATCATTTGTTTCCAGGTAAACATAACTTACAACACTATAGAAAGCAGTCTTAAGAAAAGTGAAAACACCTAACAAAGGGGAATGGAAGTAACTAAAGCAGGGCAACAGGCCAGAAAGATATGGATAACAGGACAAGAATTCGAGCCTTGTGACTTCTTTTTAAACTAGCTGAAAATCTCTTTTTTAAAACATCTAATATGGTATCAGTAGCACAGATCCTCTAAAACATAACATTTGTGGGGATCTTTTTAATTCACTGCACTTTCGGAACAGCTCTGAATACAGAAAAAGACCACAGATATCAGAAGCAGCAGTGATGTGATTTTATCGTTTCAAATCAAACAAATCACTAGTAAGATACTACAAAATCACCGTTTGTTATGGTATATTAAGTCCTCAGTATAATTCTACGTATGTTCCTGATGTGGTACCCTGTCAATAATATCGAGGCCAGTTAAAACTGCAACTCATAAAAAGGTTAAGATAAAAAGTTGACCACGAGCTGATGAATGAAGGCTAGCGGTCAGACGTGTCTGACTCGCGGTCAGAGCGGTTCAGTATTGGGACTTACAGCACACCACGGAAGAAGAAGGTATGCGTGAGTGCTATGTATAACATTTTGTAAGTAGGTGGTTAAGATTCTCTGGGTGAATATACCATGGTAAATAATGTCGATGGCTACAAAAGGCTTACTCTAAGGTTCTCAGATGGACTTAGCTGTCGACATTTTCTCTTGACGAGACCAACTGTTTTGTAGATGGCTCCTAAGATTTAGAGAATGTTACAGGTAAGGAGGTGCTTTTCTTTTGCTAAGACTTCATTTGCTCTTAGCCTTCTTAGTTACTTTGACCACCCACATGCATTTCAAATCTAGTTGACCTCCTCATGTTCTCTCGTCATCCCTTTTTAGCTTAATGCTATACAAGCTTTAATTGTGGATAAAATTCAGAAGGAAAGCCTGTTTTAGTTCTGTTAAATCTATGTGAATACTTCCACTGCACACATTTTTTATTGTTGTTCAATTACAGTTGTCCCAATTTTCCCCTTTGCTGTCCCCTGCCCCGCCCTCCCCCTCCACTCCCACAGTCAGTCCCCACCCTGTTGTCCATGTCAATGGGTCACTCATTCACGTTCTTTAACTATACCCTTCCCCTTCTTTCCTCCCTTAACCCTCTCCTCCATCCCCTCTGGTCCCTGTCAGTCTATTCCTTGTTTTCTTCAGTGCTGTGACCATTTCTTAAAGTTCCCTTAACTGAGGATACCACAAGTGAACTACCATGCCTTTTCTCAATCTACCCTATTCTTCTTTTGCTGATTGTTTCCCTAAGTCTGGGGAATTAGGGTTAACAATTTAATAGAGAACTAGGAAACTTTCAAATTGAGTTAAACTGTTTTGAAAGGTGTCCAGATGCACTGTGCTCCAAATGTGCATTTAAAACATTGACTTTGGCATGTGATGACTTCTCAGGAGCTAAGGCCCAGTTCAGGTTTCCACAGAATTGAATAATGCTTTTTCATGCAAATTTGCCACCATTTTCTTTATTCACCTGGCTCACACACACAGAACCAGAAATTAATAGGCACAGCCTGAGTTCATTCTTGAATTGTCAAAGCTAATCTTTTCTAATTGAGGTAGCAATTAGATTTGAGTGGGTGGAAATAAGACTACATATTTGCTACCCTTTCTTTACCCACCCCACCCCCAACTATTACAATTAGCACAAAGTAGCCCGTGACTTTCAGAGTTATTACAGTCCTAGCAGGAGTGTATAATTAGAAATCCCACTGTGTTCTGTGAATCTCTTGCAGGAAGGTGTACTGCAATTTAGTCCTGTGAGAAGAATACACCATTGCCTTTGTTAGTTTTGGCTGTATTTCTGATCATAAGTATGCTTTTGAAATTTTTCTGCTTTTAAACTAATCTTAGATGGCATGATTCAGCCATTTCCACAGGATATATTGTGTTTGAATTACTTTCACCTGGTGAAAATGTATATTATCTATGATTAGGGGGCGGGGGGCTATATTTGTTACTTAGAGACCCAGGAATTGGCATATAAATAATACTAATATGGCTTAAAAAGCATATAATAAACCATATAATAGCGGTAACAATGACAAATGCTCACTGAAAACAAAGAGTAATTTGACTAACAGTAAAATTTTCTAGATTTGGCAGTGATAATTACAAACCGAATTGCTGGATTTATTGTGTTTTCTAATAGAATACATTGAAAGTGGAAGATAAGATAAGCTTAAAATTTTCCATTTACTAAATCCAAGGAGTTATTCTTCCTAGATAACACAGGAAAATATCCATTTGTTCTGAGTTGATATTATTTTAATATACTTGACAGTATTATCATTATTTAAATAATAGCTCTTTAGAAGTTGTTTATATCATCTTTTCTATTGTTTTTATTAATGTTCAAGTACAGTTGTCTCCATTTTCCCACCACTGCTTTCCCCCACCCTACCCCCCACCTCCCACCTCCCACCCT